>PQWD01000912.1:20162-35033 GCA_019425675.1 Leucinodes orbonalis | reverse complement strand
CATAAGATGAAAACTAATTTGTATTCTTGAGTGCAAGAACAATATTATATATAGAAAGAGTATACAGTTTATCAAATTCGTAACATTTAGCTAATGGTGATAAATACAGAAAACTGATCTGATTAAAAGATTTAGAGTATAACATGTACTTAATGTTTACCGCAAAAAAGAGCAATCCGATAATCTCTTCAAGCTATCGCATCCACTGCTGGCCATAGGCCTCCCCATTTTCGTCAGATATCCCGTTCCTCCGCTTTTCTCATCCAGCCTCCAACAGTACCTTTCACGAGTCGTCGTCCATAGGCTGAGGGCTCCTACGCTACGCTTGCCTAGACCCGGCCTCCACTCCAGAACTCGCTGCCCAACAGCCACTTTCTGCGAAATACTGACAACCTACTGCCACTTCAACTTGCCATCCGGCGGCTATGCGCTAACTGTATTCTCTTACGGATTAAATCATTTCTGACCTATCCCTAAGAGACTCCCGAGGATGACTCGCCTATTGCGCGTTTATTCCGCATAATACCAATGTGAAATAAATACAAATAATAATTTCTATAAGTAGCCAAAAAACTTGATTGGGTCATGTAATATTAGTATTCGGCTTGTCTATTTATTTATTTATCATTACAGTCATTGTGTATAAGTTCTTATAAATTTAAATAGGCACATAACACATAACCTGTAAGCACAATAATAAAATCATGACAAAATGCACATACCTTACATACTAATACTTTCAAACTATATGAAAATATAACACCTTCGCCTTCGTCTACAGCGAAGCATGAGGTTACCGTCATCTCTTAAAAAAGTAGTACAATAATATAACTTTAAAACCTCAGTGTCTATACGAAAGTCTTTGACCAGTGTGTTGCCAGTCATGACATAAGAAGCGAAACATAGTCGCTACTAAGACCTTAGCTTTTAAATAGGCTTAAGGTGCTCAACGTGCCATGGGAGCTATGTTAGTGTTTCCCTACGCATAAGATCCGGGACACGTATATCCGTAGGAAACTAGGACTGCATAGCCCATAACAAGCAAGTGAAGTGCCAGTAGGCAGGGACATAGTGCGTGAACCATTGGCCGATGGGCGTAAAGTTCTCGAGTGGCGTCCGTATCGGAAAACGAAGCGTAGGCTGACCCCAACCAGATGGACTGATGATCTGGTTAAGTGGCGGGTAGCAGATGGATGTCAACTTGCAAGGATCGTCCGCATGGAATTCATTAGGGAGGCCTTCGTTCAGCCAGTGAACGTTTTAGGTTGTAATGATGATGATTTATTTATATCATTATTTTATAAACTAATATATATTTCTTATAAGCGCATGGTAATAATTATAATTGCATACAACATTCACCTTTTTCTGTACAAAATATGACGTATTATTATTATAGAATACTGTTTCAAAAGATGGCGTTATTCAAAAGATTTTTTGAGTGGAATCGCGTAATTATTAATATAATGTTATATAGCGGATGCTGGCTAAATCTCTCATAAATTATGAAATTACCTCAGCATATAACGGAACTGCAGGACCGTCCCACACAGCATGGCTATGGACAGCTTAATTATAACACGGAGTTTGATACATCTTTGCTATCTAGCGAGCGTCTACCATGAGGCTCAAACTGGCAGAAAAAAGATGACCAGATACGAAAATACTTGGTCCCATAAAAGCAGCTTTAATTTATAACTTTTAACTGAATGTGCGAATCGTTTGATATTTTTTAACATATTGTATTGGAAAACTAATTTTTGGGACCAAATCTTTTCGTCCTGGCTATCTAGTTTTTTCTGCAAGTTTCAGCCTCATAGCGACTCCACATACCCAGTAGAAACACAGAATAGGCCCAAACTCACGCGCAGCTAGTCAAACGCGTGACATAGGGTACGTGTCGCCCACTTCCGCGAACGCGGCATATTATTATGGACGGCGCGTTATTTACACACACCGTTGTACGACCATACCTACCACACTAAATGCTATTTTGAACCTTATAATTATTACTGTTACAAAGCTACCGAGAATACAAAACATACGTTGGCTATGTGATCAACAGAGTTTGTTCTTCTACAACAGCAGGAGTTAGATAGCGTTAAGGTTACCAGAGATATAACCTTATAACATCTGTGAGAGTATTATGAAAGGAAATAACATTCAGACACGATTTCATATTATGCCCGAACATTTAAAGTGTGTAGTAGCGTGTCTTTTTTAAATTTTACATAAAGACATAGTTTGTCATAGAACATTTTATAAAAAGTAATACACATAGAACTGGACGATTGTTTTAATGTCTAGTATAGTTTTCCACACGGTATTCTAAATCTTCCCTAACTGATTGATTACTGCTACATATACTAACATAATTCAATAATAAATATTTTTATATTTATTATTATTTGTGATGTTCAGATCTGTCAGAAATTTAATTAAAACATATATGGCAAGAATATTAATAATCGAGTTCTTTCATGTGCAGTAAACAATCACGACAGTGTGACGCCTGTATCGCCACATATGTGTATGTACGTGTACATTGCCGCAAACGCTGTACATTCCGACATCAAACTGCCATAACTTTGGAGTGGGCGGCAGCCAACTTTGCTATATACCTTTCTCTATCCACCAACGGTGATCTAGTACGAACGAGCGAGACGACAGTACTAATAAACTCGTTACCAAATAGCATAAACGGTAGTTGCTTGTGGCAATGATACGATAACTGATTACCTCTGACCTCAAGGATTCAGATTATCCGACATCAAAGACGGTACTAGTCGTTTGTTTGATAGCTGGCAATGTAAGAACATGGCGCACATTAGATGTATGATTGGGAACAGCGGCCGATGCGAGGTAGAACATCGTGTAGGCCAATGAACTGCACGACGGTGATGTAAAACGCATTTACATTTGAGTCTGGCTGCAATACTCGTAGCATTTTGTCGCCAAGGGCGAGGACTTTAGTATTTACATCATTCATATTCTATATGAGTGTAGTGAAGAATGTGTTGAAAATAGCATGAATGGTAATATTGCAATTGAATGTAAATAAGGATTAATCATCAGCTTCTAATTATATGTATAATTTAACCTATTATCACGGGTCCCACGCCTAATATTGTCCGTGAGCTTCCTACGAAGTTTCGATAGATGGCGTTACTTGTATCAGTTTATCTTGCTTACACTTTAAAATGCAGTATTATCAAATTTATTATTCCTAAAATCAATATTTTCCTTAATTCAATCAACAATCATATAAAAAACATTTTTTACTAATAAATAAAAGTTTTTTAAAGATTTGCGACAGTACCGGTAACGGCAGTAAAAGGAACCACCACAATTATCGAAAGCACGGTTGCAGCAACAAAAAAAAAGAGTTAATAGATGGCGCTTGCACGTGTACACTTTGAGCGAGCAAACTGCGTTTAATTTTATCACAGTTAATGTGTTATTAGATGTGTTGAATCAGCTTTTCTATTATAATGTTTTTATAACAAATTGCTTTTTTAATGAACACTGATAAAAAGACTACTTATGAATTGTAAATGGGAATAATAAAAACATGAAATATGCAGTGCAATCAAAATAAAATTGCATGTTAGATGGGTCGAACTAAACGCAACTCAACTAAAAGTTTTAAATTTTATTCTTACTTTGTTTGTACTTCTTAAAACTTGCTTCTGCTTAAATTTATCGTTAAAACTACAAATACGACTTGGCTACGTTTTTTGAACTTTGAGGAAAAAAAATACCGATTTAAAACTAAAAATAAATTTTAGCCAGATAGAAATGGTTAAATAATTCTTTCATAATTTTGATGTCGGAGCCAAACGCACTCTTTAGCTTTATAATTTAATATAGGTAGGTAGTTTGTTTGGCACCGACATAAAAATTATGAAGAATTATTTAAGCATTTCTATTTGGCTAAACATATCTCTGTAGATTTTCAGTTTGAAGTCTGTATGTTTTGTCTGAAAATTTTTGAGAATAAGTGATCATGTCATGATTACATGAAGTAATAGTTGATATGAGTCGATTTTTAAATGTTCAATTTCTCTGGTCACCACTCATCAAACCCTTATTTCCTTATCTTGGAACCACCTCTGGACTATCCTCTTTCCAACAAAAAAATAATCATAAAATCAGTTCATAAACGACGAAGATATATGCGAACAAACGTAAAAAAATTGGGCAAGCGCGAGTCGGATAGTGGTGGGTTCCGCAGCAGTAAGTTACATAGAAAAAATATTATTTATTTACTTAGGCATCTACTACAGCTTTATTATGAGAAAATAGTGGTTCACCATTTATGACGTATAAAAAAACTTCACATCAGAAATCGCTTAAACTAAATTTCATTGTCAGATTTTATGGTTATGTACATCATTTTTTATTTTATCAAGCCCATAGTTTAGAAATTAGAGCCCTCCTCTAATTTCTAACACACTTTTTTCAACTTTGAAAATGTCTCTCGCGCAAAATATTCAAGTTATAAAAATGATATTATAAACCTCGATACCATTTTTCAAGATCTATACACATTGATACACCAAACGGGGGGTCGATGAAAAAAATTTTTTTTCAGTTCACTGTATGGAAACCCCAAAATATATTAATATTTTTCAAGTTTCTTGTAAAAACCTTATAGCGGTTCACAGAATACATATATCTACAAAGTTTGAATAGTGTAGTTCTTATAGTTTCGGAGAAAAAAGGATATGACATACGGACGGACAGACAGACAGACTTGACGAATTTATAAGGGTACCGTTTTTTTGCCAAGGTCGAATCGAGTAACCTCCTTTTTTTAAGTCGGTTCAAAAGCAGCCCCTGTTTTTCCTTATTACATCAGCTACCTGCCAAAAAAGTCTCGTCCAAATACGTCAAGCCGTTTCACAGATTACCCGGAACAAACTGACAGTCTGACAAAAATTTTAAACATTGTTATTTTGGCATAATATGTAGTACCGCATATATATTGATATGCATATATAAGTTACCGTCCTAACGCTGGAACGAAGAGCCTTCCTTTACTTTCCGTCTTCAAAAATAAATTCAGTTCACCGGTATTGATATTGAAAAAAATAAATTATATCAGTTCCTTAGCAAATTAAAAACGCAATTTAATATAGTGTCGAAAACTAAATATAACAAAAACATAAAAAACATTACAAGTGTGGAATAAGTGACCATTGATTCAAAACACTAATAAGTATTTTGAAGAAAACGCGTAAGTGACGCGTCTTGCACGGCGCTTAAGTCCTTATGTTTGTATCCTTTGTCCTTTGATAAATATATCGTCGCCGTTGATGGCTTCCATTCAAGACCGCTCTTGCAGCTATATACCTACATAAGATGCTTTTCGTTCACAAAATATCTGGCTTTTATATTATTTACAAAAAAAGTGTATAAGTATGTTTAGAACTCATACATAATACAGGCTTCACGCTTAACTTGCGGCAAGATGGCGCTGTGTGTATATCAGTGGATATTTATTAATATATAATAAGAGCCTCCTCTAATAACCCCCACCGCACGAATAAAGGTTTGCACGGCCTGGAACCAACGGCTTACTGCTCAATTCTATATAATATTCTATATTTTTGAAATAATAATGAGTAATAGTTTTATTTAATAAAAGTTTAATTAAAAAACCTGGAAATTCATTTGTTATTGGTTCACAATCAACAATAAATTCATTGTTTAATTGCAACGTCACAATTAATCAATTCTTAATTGCAATTAAATTTGCACAATACTACACACGCCACGCACGACGCGCGCGTCAAATATACATAGATACCTATCTACCTATGCCTATCAAAATGTTTGGTTTGAGAAATTACATTTTAGTCGGATCGGATTCGGAAGAGCGCACTAACGCGCGACGTTGCCGCTCTGTCAAAGCGCACGCGCCGTAAGAATAAACAATAAATGCGCTGTTGCCGTCCTTATTTAGAACTGTGATTAATTAATAACTGTGTTTTACGCCACCTACCGGATTTTCAAATATCAGTTTAATCTGTCTACGCGAATCTTGCTATAAGCACCAGGTCACGGACCTTGTGGCATCTAGTGAGAATAAAGTGAGTTAAAAATAGCTTCCTCAAATAGCTTCCGTAGGTGGTCACGTTTTTGTAGTATGGGATGCATCATCTGTATAGTATATATTATTAAATCTGTGCTATTATCCAATAAATAGCCGAATACATTTGAGTATGACTTCATGATAATATATAACTTAAATTTCAAATCAAACAGGAATTTCTGCCATTAACATCAGTTTCGAGTTTCAAATACTAAAAACTGAGATGTTTGCATTCCTGGTATTCAGCATAGCGTACTATATTTTTTTATAATGCATGTTAAAACAATACCATAAGAAGCTATTCTAGAGCTAATCTATTTGCTCTCGAAGCTATAACTGAAACAGTAATTGAATTTTATTAAATAGTATCTTACAAGACATCAGTTAAAGCTTTGACCATTAGGATTCCCGACCCAATAGAAATCAATTATGCCTGTTTGATCCGTTGGATATCCGTCAGCGTTGTTAAAAGGGTTAATTAATGTTGAATTATAAAAACATATGGAAATTAAATAATCCTACATATTTGAAATCTAGCGGTAAAAGTAGCGAGGGTAACCAGGTGGAGGAGGCGCGGTGCGCTACGCGCCGTTAACGGTACGCGCGGTCAACGACCCGCCGACCTTAGCGTCTAGAATTTGAGGTTTGCCTAGTTATAACTGGCAACTGTTGACTTGCAAGCGAAATTGTATAAAACGTGTCTTATTTTCTAATATATAAAAATATTTATAAACTCATATGTGCATAGGTATATTTAAACGAGCCACAAGACCACTTTCCTGAACACGGCAGAACCTCCAATAGGTCTTATTTCACTGCAAACATTTTCCCGTATGACTGATAAAAGGTAACAAAAGGCTAGTGCTTCACTGGACCGATAAGCAGAATGAGAAGCGCAATTTCACCGATTCACTCTAGTCTTCGGAGCTTTTATGCACACAAAGGGTTTGCGGATCGTATTTAACGAACAGACGACACTATCGTACAATTACTCTTATGAAACGGGGTGGGAAAAACGCAACATTTAGAAAATAATGTATTTTCAAAGGCTTGCTATGATACGCTTGAAAACACAAAGATCTTCTGTTTGAATAAAATTCGCCTTAGTTTGGTAGCACGTCACCTTCGTTCAAAGGGAAACGTAAAAGTGCACGCATCATTTGATAAGTGGAACGCGCCTGTAGCTTATCAAATCTCCAACTTTGGTCATAAATTCGTACGGAAACCCTCCCCAGGGCGTCGCGTTCAGCGACAACGAAGCATTACTAAAAAATGTGTCGTTACTTAGTACATGTAACATAAGCATTTCTATCTTTAATAGAAAAACAAGGAGGTTACAGCGAGTTTCATAATATGAAAAAGGTAAACGTTGATTTGAAATTCAAAGTTCAATATTATTAACGTTTAAGCCCGCTCCGACCTAGATCAACATTTATAGTTTATCGAAAATTATGTCAACCACTTGCCAGAGTACCAGAGAATATGTGACGGGTATAACGGACATTAATAAGAGTAACGTCACCTAGACCACGCCTCATACACGAGCATGAAATAAAAATGTTAGATCATTTCAACACCAGTTGAAGCACTATAATTTGACCCCACGCCTTTAAGCTTCTAGCTATGTATTACAATCAATATTATGTACACACGCCCAGTACCATACAATAGCTTGTCAGCAACTAAAAACTGATAGTCTTCATGAAATGACTCACACGATTTGCAATCAAGACACGGGAGAGGACTAATCTGAGTAATTAAAAATTATTTCTTGACAACGAGTATAACTGGAGTCATGATTATTAAACTAACTCTACCTAGCGTTTGTACTAGTATAATCACATTGCTTTAGTTAAAATTTGGAACAATCCATTCTAAAAGGTTTGTTCAGTGTAAAGGTAGCATGATTGATTACGACATTCAATCATGAGGCTGAAACTGGCAGAAAATTGTAGAAAAAAAAACGCAATGTCAGGGATGAAAATACTTGGTACCAAAAAACACTTTTTTCATTTATAACCTTTGACTGCTACATGCAAATATTTTTAACATATTATTTGAATTCAGGACTAAGTCCTTTTTAAGTCCCTGTCCATCGCGTTTTTTCTGCTAGAATTTTCTGCCAGTTTCAGCCTCATCATTCAATCGGACCAGTGTTGTTGAACTATCGATAGTTGACCTCGAAAAGCATCTATACTATCGATAGGCTTATCGATAATACTGCTTTAGCGCAACTAACGAAGCCATACATATGGACTATCGGACGGCAAACACTGATTCGGACGGTCGCAATTGACTTGCCACCCGCGGGTACTAGTGAAGCGTTTTAAATTAAATTGCATGCCCTCTGCGCCCGAAGTTGTTGTCGACTAGAGGCAACTACATTTGAGAGGCCCTTGTTTACGCCTTAAGCACGTTGTGCAATGAACAACGGCGACAGTGTTTAAAGCAACGGTAAACTTGTGAAGTCAGTAACGAGAATTGATTGTACGCAATCGTTTAAAATGAGGTCGAATGGAGTAATATGAAACGACTGTGAATAATATTATGTAATCACGCATGCCTTAAGTTTCATCTATGCTTAAAGCAATAGTGAAATAGTTTCATTCAAATAATTGGAGTAAATTTAATATTTGTCTATCTTTACCACAGGTTTAGAAAATACTATTTTTACCTTAAGATCACAATGATATATTTAAAAAAAAAGTAGCTAGATATCCATTTTTTTAACAAGTAACAAAATACAAAACGACACTAGGGTAATAGTGTGTGCTCCTGAGGGGCAAAACAATTTTGACCTTACAAGTATAAACAAGCGCAGTCTACAAATACTCCGTGATATTTTTTTAAATAGTTTGAGTTGAGACAAGAAAGTATTCATAACGTGCCAATTACTTGAGTACGTGTCAAAATAAACTATTTGAATAGTGATAATACATACACATGTTACATTAATCTCAATTGTTTACTAAAGCAAATATCAACCGCTTATGAGCAATTGTAAAAAAATACTGACAATTTACATTCAGTTCGTAAATAATAAAACAACTTACACAACTAAGTATTTAATTCAATATAATTATTATCAATAAAAAGCACTTCAGATGATACGTCAAAAAAGTGGCACAGAAAAACATACGGTAGGTGATAAAATACCGTACTGAATTGTTAAACTATATAGACGTACTTTAGTTTGACGACCCATTTTGTTAATGGTTAAAACGCCAACTAATTAAACCAAGGTTCCCGGTTCGATACCCGGGCAGTACAATTATTGTGTGCAAACACTTGTATTTTGTGTTTTCTATGTATAAAATGTATGTATTTACAAAAGAAAAGTATAAAGTATGTCTATCCGTTGTTTAGTAACCATAAACAAGCTTCAAGCTTAAATTGGGTTAGATGGCGCTGTGAATGTAGTGGATATTTATTTGTTTATTTAGTCAACAGTTTTGAAACACTCATGAAGCAGTAAAAGTTTACAACGAATTTGAATCATAAAAGAAAGCGGGATCAATGATTGAGATGCGACCGCGCACTGGGCACTCATCGTATCTTGACCCACATACTGCGCCTGCGACCGCGGTCGCGGCCACACCGCGCCACTAATCTAGCGAAGACCTTAATTGGAATTTAATTGAATACACGCCTGAAAACGGACAACACCCAAATTGTAAACAATAGAATCTTCGTTACATCAGCAGCAAAACGAACAACTGCAAAAATATGGTAATGTGGTTTTCACCGATGAAAGCGCGCTGTTATGACATCGCAAAAGGCGCTCCAGTTGTCCTTGGCTTTTGTACAGCGATATGAACACGAAATATCGATTTCATAATATTAACCTAGATTTATTAAAAGATAATAAACAGACTACTCAACATAACTTATTAGCTCTTAGAAATGATGCTTTAATCAAGGTTTATTAAATACATTAAATGCATTTACTATGAACATAATTTCTAAAAAATAATATAGTTTGCTTTGTTATGCGTAAAATATACATCATTTGACTAAAGTAACATTTCCCGTAAAATGTTCGATAGGGATTCAAGCATTAATTAAGTCAGCCCGCGTCACCGCGTCGTCGAGCGACCAATAAGAGAACTGCAACAATGTTTTCCCGAGACGTTCTCATCAAAACAGAACCTTGACCCAGAATGTGATTCTCGTAATAAAACAAGAGGAAAGACGACTTGCGTGTTGATCCAGCTACACATTAGGTAATACAAAAGGCGGGAAACCTGAGATACTACGTCACAGTCATCTCATATTTGTCAGTTTTAATATTACCCTAGTAGTCTAGTACTAGTAAAAGTAAGGGCAAATGTGGGCGAAGGACAGCATTGCAGCGCTTTGTATCATTCTCAAGGACTGAAAACCTTGAATAATAGAACTATTTTACTATTCAACAACATCTTGAGATATTTTAATTGACGCAATAACTGTATCATGTCTGTATACGAATTACATATAAGGTTGGTTGTGACAAATTTGTAAGAGTGCTAGCTTTTCATTCTAATATTTTCAACTTCATTGGACGTTTATCAAGCAATGCGTAAACGTTGACGTATGACAACATACCATTAATTGTATATCACGCATGGTATTTTCCATTGACTAAGTATTGGCAAGTTACAAGTATACAAACGATCACACATTCAAACACTATCATACCAAAAATATTTTTTTAAATTAAAGGTTATATTGTGTAAGGTCGTGTAGTATTTTTAAATTATTTTAGTTCTACTGCGAATCAACAATTGTCATTAGCTGTAAACATTTCGGTAACATTCGACATGTTATTTTTTTAGTACAAAATTTGTACCTATTTTTTTTTTTAGATAAATATTTGTACATTATATCATTTGGTTTGTCTTAAACTGAGAACTACGTAACGTTCAATACAAGTGTGCGCCACATAAAAAATCAAAAGAAGCGGTGATAACGCCACCGCGGCTGCCTTATCAGCAATGATATCAGTGACGCTCACCCGCGGCGGTCGGTTGACAAATACCTAAACGGCTTTTAACATAAAATAATATACTCAGCTGACGAGATTATTTAGCCGTCAGTTTCAAATTAAGGGAAGACGTTAACTTTCGAGTGCTAGTTCAGGTTGGACGTTTTGTCGCTTGCGGCACTTATATCATATATCCTCAAAATGGATGTTTTAAAAAGTATTTTTTTGTTGACAGCGTTAGTTTACAACTACAGTTGAGCCAACATTCATTAGTTGAAGTGGTGCAGTTAAAACTTTATTTTTGAGCGTATTTTTGTAACAATGCAATAACGGAAGTGCACATCAATTTGTTATTAATTGGCGTATCAATAATAAAGTACAATGCGACTTATACACAAGGTCTTATCGATACGATAGCACCAATTGTAAGGCATGTGCTTATAGCATTTCTCTCGCATAATAATAAATTAATATTAGCTACTTACATGCAGGTAAAACATTTTGACTTACAAATAAATTACAAAATTCACCAAGAAAAATGTTTATCGTGCGACAAGTAACTAATATAGAATTGGCGATTAAAAGATTCTGTTCATCAAATTCGATGTTATTTCAGCGTATTATACATTATACTATTTAATTATAAACCGGCTCACTTGCAATAGATAACGCCTTTGTTACCGCAGTTTTCACTGAGACCTTGATAGCGCTCATAACTGATAACGGACAACAGACAAAACACGACGACCAAACAAACCATTTTGTTTTGCAATTTCTCAGCAGAAGCCAATGGAAACTATTTCTTTCATAACGAGAATCAACAATAAGCATTCAAAATTCAAACACAAACTGTTGATTTTGGAATTACTGTTATTAGTAAAGCAGCGCGTTTAGCGTAATATTATTTTTTTAGAAGACTTAAAAAAAAAAAAATGTTTCTTTATAGAACCTATTCATGTACATTGCCTTATCAACAGAATCGGATGTTTAAAGTAACCAACGCTCTTTGACCCATTATTAGGTGAAATGTGATTCCGAAAATGAGGTTATTTGTCGCCACAATAAAGCAACACATTATCGACGTGACGTCTCAATTATTGAAGTTCAAATAAAATTAGGAAAGTTATAGCCCAGTCAGGCAAGGCACAGAGTTTCAAGTGAGGTAGTACCCGCGCGACCTTGGCGCCGGCACCGAAAGCAACCAGCTCTGGCGTAATTACTCATTATTTACATTTTGGTGCTTCTGTTTCTGCAATCGACATAATTATTATCGGCCAGGTGTTTTTGTTTGTTAAACTGTGATCTATAACATTATAACATAAGCACAGATGTCCACAAGTACTCTTTCAAATTGAAATATTCAAGTAAGCCTTGTCAATTTTCGGTGAATTTACGATAACATTGATATCAATTACAATCGTATTGATCTTTTACTCATCTATATAACAGATTTAATTTCGGCGTACTTAAGATTTGTATTAAATTAAAACTTAGCATTTACCCGGTAAACACTAAAACCGGTTTCAATATGTCACGAATCAAATAAACAACACGGATATTGTCAAAGTTTTAAAAGGTAAATAGACATTTAGTAACTAAACGTTAATTTACACTCGTAATGATCCTAAAGCTAACTATGAAATCGTCATAATAACAGCATAATTGTTAGTGCATAACCATTTAACAAGTATTAATTTAATTGATTGCTTTATTTAGTTATTGTTCTGTTTATTGAAAATTAGTACGTCTTATTTTACGAAAACAAGATTTAAAAGCACCGTAAAATTCAAAGTATTAAGAAAATGAATAAAAGCCTTTTGGCACAGATTGTGAGCGAAGAGTAAGACTAAGCTTAGTGCAAGATGAGCACCTTGTATGCAAAGAGGGCGATAAGGAGGCCGCCATCTACACACGTCATGAATAACTGAGCGACAAATTTCGACAGTTAATAGACGACGGCTCCAGCGTCCATATCAAAGGACTTACGTCCAGTAGAAAAGAAAACGAAGAGGATGAACAGGATATTACCCATGCAAAAACGTTTTTTATCTACTAATAATTCGTATCAGAATTTAAAAAGAATTTTTGTATACTTTTAGAATGGAAAAGACAATAATCAGTCCACAAAGTACTTGTAGTAGAACAATGACAAGTATGCCAGCCAGTCTCGGTGCACGCAATTGGGGCTTGGGCGGAGGCCCGCTTATGGGAAAGTTACAATCATTACGACCATTCATAAACGGTTGAATGAGCGCAAGATGTCAGCGCAGCCGGCGGAGGAGCGCGCGCGCCTACTACCCAACAATACTATCACACCAAACCATATAGGTATTTTAAAATAAAACCCTCTAAAATATCAAGAATAAAACTGATTGAACTTTTTTTTAAAATGTTTAAACGAAAATACTGTTATGCAGTGTTACTATTCGAATACGATTAAAGTCGCGAGTGTATTGAACTCTCGCAATGACAAGCTAGCACCCGATGCGTCACCACGTCTGGGCGAATAAGAAATTCTACAGGACAAAAGCCGTGGTGTCCGCAAGCGACGCATAAATAATTAGACAATAAGCAGGCATGGCAAGAAATCGGTAATTTGTATCGCGGCAAGATAGGCGGAGCGCAGAGGGAGACGGGCGGTAGAGGCGCGCGCCGCCCGTGCCGCGAGATGTGGCAACGCGTCAGGTGGAAGTGGCGCCGTGCTGCTCTCGGTCTCACCGAGGACGACTGACACCCCCCACGCCCCGCCACCCGCACCCGCTAATCCTCACCCGAATACAATCTGATAAAATTCGCGCCAGCTATGAACATTACGCAAAGCGCCTCCACACTACAACAATGCGATAATGAATGACCCCGACTGTTTCTTTTGCTTGCTCCCGCGTAAACACATTTCATGAGAATCGACATGAACGTAGACATACAAATGTATTTCCTCAAGCTGGCAAAACTAGTCTCGCGAACGCATTACTGTCCGCGTTACGGCCAGGTGAATACAAAATGACCTCTATGGGCCGGTAGCTTCTTGTGGCCTCGCTCACCGAAAGCGTTGACATTTTGTGGGTTAGCAACTCAACATACCTCTGTGCTATGGTGAGAACGATGCCAGGATGACTAACGGTCGAGCGTCATTACTCGCTCCGACATAAATTGTATGATAGAAAAATTTAACGCAATAGATCGATGCGCTTGCCGTATCGCAATAAGGTAAATTTTGAGTAACAGCGTCCGCTAACGAGAATTTGGACGTCAACTTGGGCATCGTGAACTAATTTAATTTGAAATTTCTTTAACGTCTTTAAGTGTCCTGACAACTACAAAGAATAATTCTTATATCGCCTGAAATGTACCTACTGATTTCGAAATAAAAGTACATACGACTTCTTTCATCAATGTAAAAGTGACTTACCAAGGCGAAGAAGTTTGTGTGGCAATCCTCAAGACTTGCACCGTTTGTTTGGTGATTTTGATGCGTCATGGTAGTCCAGGACACTTCATTTTCATTTCACAACACTAAAAACAGGTTCAATCCTAAAGAAACCACTCAAAATCTTAAAATCATCACCGACATTTAGCGTAGTTTTCACCTTTCAATGGCGACTGGAAGATGGCGGATACTCTAGGAAACAACAACCCAAGCCGCTAGTGCTGCTCACTGCGGCAGAACTAAAAACTAAATTCGTTCAGAAACATGAAACAGGCAGTATTATAAAATTTTATGTAATTGATTTTTGTAACAAGAAAATTTAAAAAAATCAGTGGCTGATTTGAATGTTATCTAGGCCCACAATTTCACACCTGATTTATAAAA
>PQWD01000912.1:0-14976 GCA_019425675.1 Leucinodes orbonalis | reverse complement strand
GACTTCATGCGGTTCCGCACCGAAGCTAACGGACTGAAACCTCTCTTCCCCGAGGAGGGACAGGTGTATGATTACACGTGAGTATATGGCTTTATTTTATACCAGTACGCAAAAATAACGGTTTATAAAAACTTTGCCTCTCTTTATATATGGCTTTGTTTTAAACCAGTACGCAAAAACGACAGATTATAAAGTTTTGCCTCGCCCTATAGGTCATTTTTAGATAAACAATGAACTAACTAGATGTAGAATCTCACGCGAAAAGTGTCCGCGGGAAAAGTCTGACCATCGCGTTAATTGAGCAAAAGTCTGACCATCGCGTTAATTGAGCAAAAGTCTGACCATCGCGTTAATTGAGCAAAAGTCTGACCATCGCGTTAATTGAGCAAAAGTCTGATCATCGCGTTAATTGAGCAAAAGTCTAACCATCGCGTTAATTGAGCAAAAGTCTGACCATCGCGTTAATTGACCAAAGTCTGACCATCGCGTTAATTGAGCAAATGTCTGACCATCGCGTTAATTGAGCAAAAGTCTGACCATCGCGTTAATCGAGCAAAAATTTCATTCATAATCACGTCGCTCGCTACATGTCATAGTGACATAGTAGTATGCTCGTTCTTTTGATTTTGTACCCTTTTAATGTCAATGTTTTATTGAATAATTTTATGTTTTAAATTACAATAAGTCAACGTATGTGGCAAGCGACTCGGACATTTTTTGGTTGATATTTCTTCGTGCTTGTGCATTAGTATGCTTATTGTTTATCAAAGTGGTCTTCATATGATAACCGCGTTTGAGGAGGCGGTTTAGATTCTCTGACACCAGGTTGGTCTGTATGGTCTGATTGCTAATGAATATGACTGCTCACTCGTTAAAACGTACAAGACTTGATAACAGTTCCACATTTAACGCTTTTATCTTTTAATTTAAACAAAGTTTTATTTATTTGTGAGGTCATTACGTATGCACGTTTTCCCGAAGTCATATTTCCTTTAATTCTTCATAAATAAGGCTCAACTCGACAATGTGGTCGAATATATACTCTATGGAAAATATATATGAACAATGATATCGATTGACCGTTGAAGCAAATAAAAATGGCGATGGCAAGGAAGCGCTATATGAAATAATATAATACAAGCCTACAATAGTGTAATATATAAATTGGTGATGTCAGTTTGCACGACGGCGGGTTCACTGACCCGACGGAGGACGGCGAGCCGGCCAGCCCCTACTGGTACAACTGGATGGCAACCTCGACGAGTACGAAGTGGACCCTGAGTGGCAGTTTGCTGGTAACAGAAAATAATTATATTTACCTTTTTTGAGTCATAAGTGAGTGGTATGGTACGTTTGTACCGTCAGTTCGCTTACTTGGTGGTAAGTGATACGTCAGACTATTACTGATGTCATTTTTTACGTACCTGACATTATTTTCCTTCAACACTGCCTTGCGCCCGTCAAACCTAAACCCAAAATATCTTTATTAAAAAAAAAATACAGATACTTTTGAATCCTGTTGTTACCTGAGACAATATATGTATAAACTCTCGTACCCAGAAATTACCGAAATTCATTGTGTATTATGGCTGCCAAATCACGATTGAGACTTAAATGTTGTCATAGACATACATGGTTCTGGAGTGGAGACCGCGTCTTGGCAAGTGTAGCGTAGGACGCCCGGACCGTGCGACCGACTTGTGAAAGGTTGCTGGTGGAGGCTAATGAGAAAAACGGAGAATCGGATATCTGGCACTAAATGTGGGAGATCTTTGCCCAGCAGTGGACAGATTGAAGAGAAGCGAACATATTTTATTATGAAGCTATCGGTGTAGTATTTATCACTCATCTCTCTAACTTGTGTTCTGACTGTAGAATAAGCTGGTAAATGATAGTTACATTAACCCATTGAACGCCGTGAAACCAGACACAATAGAAAACTGTCGTGTCTAGCGACTTAAGGAGTCTTTGGCGGTCAAATGGTTAAAATTGTCCCATACCGTTTGACCCTACCAGACATCGAAGTGCCGACCCTGGACAACGTGCGCAGCGCCGCCCTACTCGGGTACAAGATTTCCAACTACAACCACGTGATCTGCGTCGGCCCCACCGGCACCGGGAAGACGGTCACCATCACGTCTAAGCTATCGCGAGGACTACACAAGAAGTTTATATGCGAGTTCATCGTGTTCTCTGCCAGGACTTCTGCCAATCAAACGCAGGTTAGTGGCGACGATGACTGTTAGATCCACCGGGCTTTTTTCTTCAATATTAACAACCAGAACCTACAAAATGTGTGGACAAATATTAATTTTGTAAGGAATCACAAATTATGATGTCACGCCTTATGTTTAAATACTAAACTTTTTTGAAATCTTTTACAATTTTTTCAATAAAGGATGCGATATGGGAATATTTACAAAGAAAGCTATACCTTTGTTATTATTATTAAGGGTCTTTGAACAGTAGGTAATAAATTTTATTAAAAAAGCTTGAAATTTGTATTTGAACGCAGTCAACATCCATATAAATGCCGTGGTGTAATGGTTGAGTAGTTTGCTACTATTCGAAGTTTCCGGGTGAACATATCTGTTTTTGTGTAGTATAAGTAAGTAATAAAAAAGTGTATTTGTATGTTCATATGTTTCTACTACGCTACTACACTAAGGTTTAGATTGTCGTGCAAGAAAAAAATGTGTGCCCAAATAACATGACTATTTGTATTGGGTCTAGGTGATTTCTATGTGTTTATAATATAATGTAGGTAGGTTATTTACAAATAAAAACATTATACTTATATATTTGGGTAAAGAACCAATCCGTTTGTCAAGGACGTAATCGACAGCAAGCTGGAGCGTCGGCGTCGTGGAGTATTCGGTCCGCCGCCCACCAAGCGGCAGGTGTTTTTCATAGACGACCTCAACATGCCCGCCCTAGAGGTCTACGGCGCCCAACCACCCATAGAGCTGCTGAGACAGTTTATGGATTTCTCAGGTATGGGACTTTCACCGAACATAAATAATATGCTATGTTATAATAATAATAATTGAACTTAAGATAAAATTACTTAGGACTATATATATATATATATATATAAGTACATACTCGTAGAACAAAGAATAGAAATATATATGACACAACATCAATGATATTACGCTGACCGAAATCAAATGTTAGGTTGAATTATAATTAAATAATAATTGATTAAAATTTTCTTCCTTAAATTCTTCATGTGTGTCGCATTTTTAATGGGATATATAGTGAAAACTATTCAAAAATGCTTCCGCGGGGCTTACTACACCGCCATCGCTGGACACTATTACTTTAATATTCCTTTGTCTTTTTTGTACCATATGAGGCGAAGTTGTATTAAAGTAATACGGTTTTAAACGATAACGGCTTAAATAAACAATAAATAAATAAATATCCACTGACATTCACACAGCGCCATCTAGCCCCAAGTTAAGCGTTAAGCCTGTATTATGGGTACCAAACAACGGATAAACATACATATATACATATTTTTTTTTGTAAATACATACATATCATACATAGAAAACACCCAGACCATTACAAACAGACATGTTGTTCATGCACACAAATGTTTGTATTGCCCGGGAATCGAACCCGGAACCCTTGGTGTTGCGGCCGACCTCTCAACCGCAACACCAAATAGGTTGTCGAATATTGTCGAACAATAAACTAACTACACTCGCGTGCAAGTAAATCGACTCAAGCTTCAAGTGCGCATAAAAAGTGATATAGGTAACTAAAAAATGACTTATTTTACCTCTATATAATGTTTTACATAATTAAAGCCTAGTAATTAGGCTTTCAAATGGTAGCATAATATCAGTAATTTAAATAAACACTTGTACTTAGAATGCAACTGAACGCAACCTCCCGTAAACTGCTCTGCGCTCTATTCACAACTTGCGCGACACAACCCCCTATAAAACCCCCTGTAATCGTTTTTTTCTTATCAGTCGCTCATTAGACGTTGACCTGAACACATCTCTGCAAATTAAAGCCGTCATTTGAAGAAAATTATGGATACAACACCTGAAGAAGCCGCTCAAGTCGTTGCCCTGTTGCAAGAAGGGTTGAACCAGCGAGAAGTCGCTCGTCGTTTGAATATGAGTCAGTCCGCTGTCTCGAGAGTATACAGAAGGTTTCAAGAGACTGGTGCCTTCACTCGGAGGCCTAATACCAGCCGACGCCGGTGCACCTCGGAGCGTGACGACCGGTTTTTGGTCTCGACCTCTCTCCGAAATCGACACCTTACCGGCGTAGATGTGCAGCAGGAGCTACGTCAAGTTCGCGGGGTGACTGTCAGTCAGTGGACAGTTAGAAGAAGGTTGAAAGAAGCTAACCTTACTCCGAAAAGACCCGCTACAGGCCCGAAGTTGACCACAGCTCATCGTCAAGCACGCCTTCACTTTGCTCGAGAACATTTGGATTGGAGCATAGAGCAATGGCAGTCAGTCCTGTTCACAGATGAGACGAGGATGTGTCTCCATGGCAGCGACAGGAGAGGTCGGGTATACCGTCGTCCCGGTGAACGGTTTTCACAGTGCTGCTTTGTGGAAACCGTTGCATATGGTGGCGGATCTTGCATGATGTGGGCTGGAATTTCCTTAGAAGGCAAAACGGACCTTGTTTTCGTTCCTGGGGGAGGCCGGGGAGGAGGTCTGACCAGTGATCGTTACATTGAAAATGTTCTACTGGATCAAGTTGTCCCTTATCAAGGCTTTATTGGGGAAAATTTCATCTTGATGCATGACAATGCCCGATGTCACACTGCTCGGGCCACACGTGATTTCCTGAACGAAGTTGGAATTCACACTATGCATTGCCAGCGCTCAGCCCCGATTTAAATCCCATTGAGCACATATGGGACGAGCTCAAAAGGAAAGTTAGAGCGAGGAATCCAGCTCCGACAAACATCAATGAGCTCAAGACTGCGTTGGTAGAAGAGTGGGGTCGAATACCACAATCATCCATTAAAAAGTTGATAAGGTCGATGAAGAATCGCATGAGAGCAGTGATCAGAGCTAGAGGAGGGAATACCAAATATTGACACGAATAATTTTTTTATCTTACGCACATTTTGTTTCATTTAAACACAATAACCCCATACTGTGAAATTGTATGAATTTTCAACATTATCATTAGCATTAACCTTTTTTACTAAACTACTGAATCGATTTTCATGCAACTTACACCATTTTAAAGCTCAATTACTAGGCTTTAATTATGTAAAACATTATATAGAGGTATAATAAGGCATTTTTTAGTTATATCACTTGTTATGCGTACTTGAGGCTTGAGTCGATTTACTTGCACGCGAGTTTAGATGCACAATCACAAAGAAATATCAACCTTTTATATATATATATATATCTGAGCCGATTGACACATAGGTTAACATATATGTTATATTATGACATACAATTGGGTATTTGACACCACTCATCGTTGACGCACGTTTTATGAACTGTCAAAAAGGAACGTTTCCATATATTTTGTATGAGATTATTGAAACGTGACATCATTGCACACTAACATCAATTGACCTAATATTAATTGGTTTCAGTGTATTTAAAAATACAATATTGCAAATAAACAATCGTGATCAATGAAACGACATGTAAAATAAAGTGCACTTTTATGAAAATAAGGTTTGGTATTTTATTGCGAATGGTGGAGAATACCGAATTATTCATTAACATTTTGACTTTAATGTGTCATTAAAAGGGTACAAAATCAAAACCACGGGCATACTTTTAGTATTAGACATTTCAATATCACTATCATATTATAGCGAGCGACATGATTACGAATGAAAATGTTGCCCGACTCACGTGAAAGGCAAAATTTTGCCGCGATTATGCATCTGGTTTATTGTTGATCTTATTATAGCAGTGAGTCCTCTGGACATTTGCCCGCATATCGGTGGCCAATGGTGTGGACTGTTGCCCTCCTACCGGGAGGACTGTGGTTCAAATCCCGACACGTACCAATGTCTTTTCGAATTTTCGAAATTATATGTATGTTATCCGACGCTCTTACGGTGAAGGAAAACATCGTGAGGAAACCTTCACGCACGTCTGCGAAGAGATTCAAAGATTGTGCGTGAAGTCGTCCAATCCGCACTGGGCCCGCGTGGACGATTAAGGCCTAATAACCGTATACGGGTAGGCTCCCCCCTCGGTGGGGACGTATAATGAGACGATGATTATGATGATGTGTAATGGTCAGGTTGGTACGACCGGCAAGCGATCGGCGAGTTTAAGAGCCTAGTGGACGTGGGCGTGGTGGCGGCCATGGGCCCGCCGGGCGGGGGCCGGAACCCCGTCACCATGCGCCTCATGCGACACTTCCACTACATCTCCTTCACCGACATGGAGTACGCCAGCAAGGTACCCACCAATATATACTTTAAAACGACTTCATAACGTTCTCAGTTAGAAAAGTGACAAAGTATACCCATAAATTGAAGGTTTTACAATGAAATAGAGGTTGACTTACTGTAAAACGCTTGTCCCAGGGGTAACCGCTCTCCCATAACATGTCATGGGTGTACATATATGATGGTTTGTTTAAATACAAACTTACCTACTTCAAACAATGTACTTTGTTTCTTAATGTATTAATTGTACAAGAAATAGTGTCTGTTTGTGTGTGTTTTGGGTGTATGTATGTTGATCTTTCATTCAAACCTTTGCTGTCCGCTAGTGGACATAGATCTCCCCCATTTTGCGACTCGTGCGGTCCTTTGTTTTCCTTATTCTCCATTGATACTCCGATTTTTCGCCTCCCTAATCCAGCATCTATTAGGGACTTTTTGCAAGTCGTCGGTTCTTTAAAAAAAGTTTTGATGCACATTCTTTATTTATGATTTCCAGTACGCGATATTCAACGTGATCCTGTGTTCGTGGACTCGTTTCATCTCCAAAGAGGTGAAGGTGCGCGAGCCTCCTTTCCTGAAGGCGTCCATCGAGGTGTTCTCGTCGCTGGTGGAGGAGTTACTGCCAACACCCGCCAAGTCACACTACACGTTCAACCTGCGAGACCTGAGCAAGATGTTCCAGGGCATGCTGATGATGGATCCCGCTCTTGTTAAGGTTGGTCTGAAGACTTAAGTCTATACGCTTCAAGATGGCGGAAAGACAATAGAAGATACCATTATCTTAATATTTGGTAGTGGTTGCGATGCTGCTTACTGTTCCGGTTCCAAGTTCTATCGCCCAGTGTAGACATATTAGGCGGTTATGACGATGGTGATGCATTTGGGGTAATACGGTTTCCTTTTCCTGGTTTAGAACATGGGAGAAAACTCGATACAGAATATTATTGATTTGTAGTACGCTGCTGTTGACGATATTCGTCTATAGATTTTTATTTTCCTACCTTGATGGCTACGATAAATCCTCCCCCCCTTTTAAAGGATTGGGGGAAGATTTTAAAATTTATAGGTTTTTTTTGTAAGTACATAAATAAGTTGTCCGCATACTGATTTTTAGATTCCTACCTTGCAAATTGCGGAATGCTTCATACAAACTTTTTCTGGGGTGGAAGGAGGGGAAAGTAGCATGTATCACTCACCGTATCTATTAAAAAAATACTTTTATCGTAAAATTAAATTCGTCGTTCCGTTTTGTCGTGGAAGACGGACAAACAAACAGTCGCAATTACATTCACATTTATAATTTGAGTATGGATGGTGAGTTCATTATATGTACGTATGTTTTCAGGACGAAGACGATGTGATCAGACTGTGGTACCACGAGCATCAGCGCGTCTACCAGGACCGCCTGGTCTCCGACGAGGATCGCCAGTGGTTTGCCAAGTAAGTCATGTTTACGCGATACGCAAACATTGACTCAAAACATTTTTTTACGGATTATTTCAAATTGGTCAAGTCCTTAAGAAGGCTGGGGTCCCAAGTAAAAGGAATAAAAGAGCTTGTATGAAAAGATTGATGGATGTGAATGAAGATAGGGAAGTATGTCAGGACCGCGCAAAGTGGCGTTCCATCATCTCTGCCTAACACTCTCAACAGGCCAAACCACTGAAGCGTTTTTTTTTCAAAGCATCAAAACTCATATTTTTATTTTAGTATTTTAATCGTTTTTATTATATTTTTGTATATTTTTTGACGTTCATAAGTGCTTTTTGTAAGCCTAATTTGAAAAAATGTTTTTGACTTTGACTTTGACTCTGGGACCAATGCGTGAGCTTTAGTTATTTATTTATTTTTATTTCACAACTTGTTTACTGTAGCGTACTGGATTACTGATTATAGCGGAGCATAAAAAATATTTGATTGAGTGTGCTTAGATAATCTCGAGCGTCGGTGCTCAATGGTGTGGACTGTCGCCTTCCTACCGGGAGGGCTGAGGTTCAAATTCGACACGTACCAATGTTTTCGAATTTTCAAAAATATATATACGTTATCCGACGCTCTTACGGTGAAGGAAAACATCGTAGGAAACCTTCATGCACACCTGCGAAGGATTCGAAGTGTGTGTGAAGTCGTCCAATCCGCACTGGGCCCGCGTGGATGACTAAGGCCTAATCACCCTGTACAGGTAGGCTCGTGCCCCTCGGTGGGGACGTTTAAGGAGCTGATGACGATGTGCTTAGATAAGCAAAAAAAAGTAGATGCATAATCACGAAGAAATATCAACCAGAAAATGCCAGTGTCATCTGAGGACAACGTAGTTTTTCGACGGTGAAAGAATTTTTCAAATTGGTAACAGTTTTTAGTTCGGGAGACTAAAAGTATGTTTATCCGTTGTTTAGTACCATAATACAGGCTTCAAGCTAAATTAACTAGGGCTAGATGGCGCTTTGTGAATGTTAGTGGATATTATATTTATTAAACAAACAAATAATAAAATGTTTCCTCTATTTGTATTACGATGAAATATATAATTATTTTCTTATTATATGAGAAATAGCATGTATTGTCAAATTTTTTTTTCATGGTACGTTATCTGGACAACAATTCATAGTAGTTCCTTCCAGACAATTTCCAAAAACAATACAATGATTTGTTTTTGCTAAGCTAATGCCAATGATATTTCTCAAATAACTATAGCTAAGGTGTATTTTATAATAATTCCACCTACAGTCTGCTGAACAAGAAGATACGCACGGAATTCGGCAAGAATCCGGACGACGTGGTGGGCGGGCGGCTGATGCTGTTCGGTGACTTTATGGACATCGGCGCGGACGACCGCAAGTACGCCGAGATCACTGACAGGGAGGAGGTAAGGGGTACCATTGAATTGTTTTAACATATCAATCAGATTAAAATAAAATAAAAACGTTATTAAGGCTTTTTTTATGCTAAATCGTGAACAAAATGGTCAGGACGCTCACCTGATGGTAGGTGGAACGCCTGACCATGTCAGAGCGGCATTGATGGCGACCAACAACTAATATCATCAGCTCACTATACGTTTCCACCGAGGGGCACCGAGCCTACCCGTATAGGGTGTATAGGCCTTAGTCGTCCACGCGGGCCCAGTGCGGTGGCGACTTCACGCGCATCCTTTAAACTCTTCGCAAGGTGTGCTTAGGTTTCTCGATGTTGTCGTTTACCGTAAGAGCGTCGGACAACGTACATATATTACAAAATTTCGAAAATACATTGGTACGTGGCGGCATTTGAACTTGCACCTCCCGTATGGAATGAAACAGTCCACACCAATGAGCACCGACGCTCTACAACCGTAGACAAGTTATAATTCTATAACAACGCCGCTGCACCATTATCCGAGACAACAGATGTTAGGTCTCTTATAACCCGGTAATTTTCACTAGCTACAGGACCTCATCCCGAAACACAAAAGTGCATAACGCTCCTATTTTACAGGACGATATCTGGCACTGGCACATGTACCTAGACGACTCAACGTACACGTAACGCTAAGAAAGAAAGAAAGAAAGAAAGAAAAAATCTTTATTCAAATAAATCTGTTTACAGATACTTTCAACAAACGCTCAACGTAAGACGTAGTCTATCACCAAGTAATGAACCTAGTATTGAATTTAATCATCTTGTATTTTTTGATTCATTGATATGTCTGTGTACAGATGGAGTCGTACTAAGTCACTACATGGCGGAATACAACTTATCGTCGACGGCGCCTCTAGAGTTGGTGCTATTCGAAGACGCGGCCGCGCACCTGTGCGCTTGGCCAGGATGAGTGGCGGCAGCCGATGGCCAACGCGCTGCTACTGGGGATGGGGGATCCGGTACCATATGAATACCCATATAGTCCAGGGTTCCACCTCACAAGATTTAAATCATAAAATCTATGCCCCGACCAGCTATCCTCAATATAATAACTGTTTCCACGCAATGCCCCAGGAAAGCACTCACTAAGACTTTACGCTTCCTCGTTTAAAACGAACCTCGGTCTACATTACCCCTCGCAAGAATATGTAATCTATAAACACCGTATGAAAAATCATCTGCGCTTGACACATTCACACAAAAACTTAACATTTTTAAAAACAAAATGCTGAAACTGCTCGATAGTCTTCACTCATAATCATATTGTAACTTTTCTTTGCATACTCGTATGTTGAATTAATTTTTTTTATTATATAAAAATATAATTTGACGACCCATTTGGTGTGCGGTTGAGAGGTCGGCTGCAACACAAGGGTTCCGGGTTCGATCCCCGGGAGTACAAACATTTGTGGTGCATGAACATGTCTGTTTGTAATGGTCTGGGTGTTTTTCTATGTATATGATGTATGTATTTAAAAAAAAAATGTATATAAGTATATTTATCCGTTGTTTAGTACCCATAATACAGGCTTCACGCTTAACTTGGACTAGATGGCGCTGTGTTAATGTCAGTGGATATTTATTTATTTTTTATTTATATATTTTTTATCTCTGTTCAAATGCCTCCAACACAATGTTGAGTGTGCATGTAAAGGCTTGCATATGTGAACCTATTCATGAAAATGTAAATACAAACGTTGATTATGTTTAACTGTAAGCACCCTTTATAAATAAATAAATGCTATCTTAGGATGGTCGTTAACATCCAAGAGTAGGTCCAGTTTGAGGATGTAGCCGCCTACCTGTGTCGCTTGGCCAGGATAGTGAGAGCCGATGGCAACGCGCTACTACTGGGGATGGGGGGATCCGGTACCACATGACACATCACATATCTTCAGGGTTTGATTCTCGCGTTGTACAAATGCACTTTATGTGCGCGAATGACTGGTTGTTTATAGTTTTATAAAAAATACAAGTATGTTCATCAGATGTTTTGCCCGCAAGCAGTATTTTTGCAATTCAATATTTCTATATAAGCTACCTATCTTAAGTAGTTTGGCCCAACGTGAATTTTTATTTTGTTTTATTTAAAGTGATGGAAAAAGAATTGACAGAGTTGTTTTTTAAAAGCATGAAATATGTCTGGTGTATTTTTAGTTACTAGATTGGTGTCAAGAATGATGATGATTTAGGTAACTCATGATTTAAACATATGATTTAGATTGCTTAGTCATCATATGATGATATGTGATTAGTTTGTAATGATGGATATTACGTATGTGTGGAGAGGTGTGTCACACACTACAAGTTATTAGGTAACTCAATTCTTTACGGTAGATTTAAAAAAAAACTTTTGAATTAAAACAACGTGGTGCGTATGTCTATAGCGCTAAGGTTGATTTTTGTGTAGCAAAGAATTATAAACGAAAACACGTGCTTATGGTTCGACTGTTTATTTGTGACTGTTTCC
Source organism: Leucinodes orbonalis (assembly GCA_019425675.1). Classification (NCBI taxonomy): domain Eukaryota; kingdom Metazoa; phylum Arthropoda; class Insecta; order Lepidoptera; family Crambidae; genus Leucinodes; species Leucinodes orbonalis. The sequence goes on along the minus strand of PQWD01000912.1, from coordinate 3,196 downwards.
TATAAACTATTACAATAGTGTTGGGACAGCATATGACATTTAAATAACTCAACACAACGTGTCTAAATTAGTGAAATCTCCGACTTTTTTAATGGGTTTGTCACAGAGTTAAATTTGTGTTACACACACTCACTGCAGCTGAGACATGGACACTGACTGCGGGATTGGTTCACAAGTTCAAAGTCACTTAACGCGCAATGGATCGAGCTATGCTCGGGGACTCACTTAGTGATAGGATCAGAAATGATTTAATTCGTAAGAGAACTAAAGCTACCGACATAGCCCGCCGGATCAGCAAGTTGAAGTGGCAGTGGGCTGGTCACGTATGTCGCAGAACCGATGGCCGTTGGAGCAGACGAGTTCTGGAGTGGAGACCGGGGCTCGGCAAGCGTAGCGTAGGACGCCCTCCGGCCCGGTGGACCGACCACTTGCGGAAGTTTGCTGGTGGAGGCTGGATGAGGAAAGCGGGGGACCGGGATATCTGGTGCAAAATGGGGGGGTTTTTGTCCAGCAGTGGACTGTGATAGGTTAAATAGACACTCATTGTTTACTAACACTGCCCAATTACAATTCGGTGTTTCCACCATCCGCAATAAAATACCAAATCTCATTTTTATAAAGCGCATCTTATTTTATATGTCGTTTCATTGATCACTTCTGTTTATTTGCAATATTGTATTTTTAAATAAACTGAAACCAATAAATATTAGGTCAATTGATGATAGTGAGCAATGACGTCACAAATCACTTATCTCATACAAAATATATGGAAACGTTCCTTTTTGACAGTTCATAAAAAGTACGTCAACGATTAGTGTTGTCAAGTACCCAATTAGTTTTAAAACTCATGTAGGTATATGTGGTGTATATTAAACAACAACATTGCACATAACTAGGTCGGCAGTCGCTATCTCCGTTTAGCAGCCAACATGGCGGAACTGATGTGCGTACAGATCGAAATAACGAAGGCGTACGGACAGACGTGGCGGGACGACCTCAAGCAGACCATGATGAAGGCGGGCGCTGAGAATAGAGGCATTGTGTTCCTGTTCTCCGATGCTCAGGTATAATTTAATTCTTATTTATGTTAAATTATTATTAAAGAACGTCAGTAGCTTAATGGTGGGGACTGTTGCCCTCCTACCAAGAGAGCTCAAATTCCGCCACATACCAATGTTTTTTCGTTTTTTCGAAAATGTGTGTACGTTTTCCGAACACATCGTGAGGAAACCTGCGCACGCCTGCGAAGAGATTCAATGGCTGTCTGTGAAGTCGTCCAATCCACACTGGGCCCTCGTGGACGACTAAGGCCTAATCACCCTACGGTAGGCGTGCCCTCGTGGACGTTTAATGAGCTGATGTTGATGAAATTATTATTTATATTTGACGATCCATTTGGTGTTCCGGTTGAGACGTTGGCTGAACACCAAGGGTTCCGGATTCGATCCCCAGGCAGCAAAATATTGTGTGCATGAACATGTCTGTTTGTAATGGTTTGGGTGTTTTCTATGTATTATTTACAAAAAAATAAAACCTTAAGTATGTTTATCCGTTGTTTAGTACCCATAATACAGGCTTCACGCTTAACTTGGGGCTAGATGGCGCTGTGTAAATGTGTGTAGATATTTATTATTATTATAAAAAAATTCAATGGGTTATTTTCCGGGAATCCAGACACTATAGAAAATCTATTGTGTCTGGCGTCTTAAGGCGTTATTGGCAGTTAAAGGTTATTACAGCATTCGAGCGGTTTTGAAAATGCATACATCGTAACCTCCTGAATGTAAAGTGACAAAAACAAATGGAGGAAAAAGGCTTTACAGAAATGAAAAAGAATGCTTTATAGGGTAAATACGGAGTTTGCTAATAGGTAATATATAATAATAATTAGAGATTAATTCGTGTATTCAACATCATTAGAAAAGATAAAAATATACATGGATGCAAGAGCATTGTCACGCACACACATAAATTGGTTCCTTTATCTATGTTCATCATCATCATCATCATTAGCTCATTAAACGTCCCCACCGAGGGGCACGAGCCTACCCGTATAGGGTGATTAGGCCTTAGTCGTCCACGCGGGCCCAGTGCGGATTGGACGACTTCACACACAACCTTCGAATCTCTTCGCAGCGTGCATGAAGGTTTCCTCACGATGTTTTCCTTCACCGTAAGAGCGTCGGATAACGTACATATATTTTTCGAAAATTCGAAAATACATTGGTACGTGTCGGGATTTGAACCTCAGCCCTCCCGGTAGGAAGGCGACAGTCCACACCATTGAGCCACCGACGCACACATTGTATGTTACCGCATACATATAATTAAATTGAATTCTTCGTTTATACTTTACAACCAGATAAAAATGGAGTCGTTCCTCGAGGACCTGAACAACATACTGAGCTCCGGCGACGTGCCCAACATCTACGAAGCGGAGGATCTCGACAAGATCTACATGTCGGTGCGTCACGCCGTGATGGAGAGGAACCTGGCGGCCACCAAGGCCAACCTGTTCGCTTGTTACCAACGTCGAGTGCGGACTAATCTACACATTGTTGTCGTTATGAGCCCCGTAGGAGAGGTATTAATAAATAATAAATATCCACTGACATTCACACAGCGCCATCTAGCCCCAAGTTAAGCGTGAAGCCTGTATTATGGGCACTAAACAACGGATAAACATATTTGCATACTTTTTTTTTGTAATACATACATATTATACATAGAAAACACCCAGACCATTACAGACATGTTAATCCCCACAAATTTTGTACTGTCGGGGATTGCACCCGCAACCCTGTGTAGTAGCCGACGTCTCAACCATTACACCAAATGGGTCGCCAAATGTTATCGCTTAAACATACATGTTCATACCCACAAATGTTTGTACTGCCCGGGGATCGAACCCGGAGCCCTTGGTGTAGTAGCCGACGTCTCAACCATTACACCAAATGGGTCGCCAAATGTTATCGCTTAAACATACATGTTCATACCCACAAATGTTTGTACTGCCCGGGGATCGAACCCGGAGCCCTTGGTGTAGTAGCCGACGTCTCAACCATTACACCAAATGGGTCGTCAAATGTTATCACTTAAACATACATGTTCATACCCACAAATGTTTGTACTGCCGGGGATCGAACCCGGAGCCCTTGGTGTAGTAGCCGACGTCTCAACATTACAAATGGGTCGT
>PQWD01000911.1:39400-97468 GCA_019425675.1 Leucinodes orbonalis | reverse complement strand
GCATTCCGAACCGGTGGTAGAGTCATTAGATTTAATAAAAAAAAATATACTGTTTTGACGATTCAAAAGTATCTGTAAAGATTTATTTGAATAAAGCATTTTTCAATTCAATTTCAATTCAATCAAATAGTGGAGCAATACTGTTATTTTTGAGGTTTCTAATATGATGTCGTTAATAATTTTATTTTCCGTTCTACATTGCAAACGCAGGCTGCACTACTACTAGCTAGCTACTGAGTATTGTATACATCAAAAAGATCTACAGAAAATTCCGCGATTATATATGTTTATCTCTTATGGATATTCCACAATAAAAAGTTTTTGATCATTTACTTTTTATGACAAATAATAGCTAATTTTCGATGCGATTTAACTAATACAGCATTAATCCTTACCCAATTAAATACCTTAAATAGCGTGTGCGTGTCTATTGCGAATATTACCATTGCAGCCATACGAAGCAGGGGCGGGTCGCTAGTCAAATATATATTTTTTATGCCATAAGTGAATCATTGACCATCCGTCAATGCGCTTACCTGGTGGTAAATGATACGCCTGACCACGACAGAAGCAATGTTGAATGAAATTAAAAACAGTGGTGTTTTTTTTTAATCCAATCAATAGATGTTGGGTCCCTTATACCAGTAATTTTACTAGTTACAGTGCCCTCATCCGAAACACAGAAGTGCAAAACACTCTTTTTACGGAAGATATCTGACGCTGTGGTGGTACCTACCTAGCGACTCAGTACCGAGTCTGCCACCTAGTACAATATAATGATGAAATATTGAAAAATTTCATGAGCGTCAACAAAATACAAAATTTCTTCCGTGCCGCCGCCACTCACTTCTCAAGGTACCGTGAATCGTGCTATACCTACGTTCACCCCAGGCGACATGTTCCCACTTGGAAAAACGTATATATGTATACCTAAATATACCATCATAAATATCAGTGAATCGTTTGCTTCCTGTTCAAAAAGTACAAATGTCTAATGCTGAACATAAGACTTCCCGAATAACTTTTCCTCCCGTCAGAAGCTATCTATATCCAACAGTTTACCACAACTTTCATCAGGTCCTGGTTTTCCGGATTATGTGCCATTGCCACTTCCACTTGGTTACACGACTCCTATATACTTATACTCCTCAATTCTGTATCTTACATATAAGGGAACCACTCTCTTTTCGTTTGCGTTCCAATTTTTTCTCTGAGCGAAGACATTGGGTGTCACTTTGTGCAATTAAAGATCCCAGAATTTCACTCAAGCCCCAAGAATAAAGCGATTTTCCTATATAGGAACCTAATTAAAAGGAATCCTCATAAAATAAAATTTCATAATAACCTTTCAGGCCTACATTGATTTAAGGAAGACCAGCGTCAGGACTTCCTGTGGTTCTTCAGACTACGCTGAGTAGGCTACCTTTCAGTACCAATTACATAAATTTGAAATGGTTATTGGTATATTTTATATATGTTGAACGATGAATGTTGTAATAGTTTTCTGAATAAAATTTTACTTTACTTTATTTACCTTGCCAGTTTTTAGTCTTTTCTTAATTTAAATGTTACGTGACTGTTATCCGGATACAATGATAAGTTATTGCCGATTTTGTAGAATATGCATGAAAACAGCAGATTCATTAAATATTTAAAATATCCTTACTATCATAAATTTCGCGAGGCATTTGGCAAAGACAAACAATGTAACGAAGGGGTCTATTTCTAAGCTTTAAAAGTATACAAAACCAACATCAAAATACGACTAATTGAAATGCTCATTCCCAGTGATGTTTGGTCAAGTTTTGTCAATGAATTCATCAAAAGCAATCAAGTAACAACGATATATGGGAGGAGGGCCTTAACGCAACGCCTAGCCCCGAGCGATGGGCTAGTCAGCGCGCGCCGTCCATACCAACAAGACGCATTAAAAAAACGCGAACGCAAAGTTTAAATTTCGAATCACGTCTGTCAGTCAGTGCGTACATAAAAAACAAAACATTAAAAGTATTTTTACTTTTTAACTCATACGTGAATTTCCAGCCAGTGATCCTAATTTAAATGTCTTGAAAATTATTTGCCCTATTTTATTATACCTTTTCGTGTGAGGTTGTTTTGTTTGCAAATTTGAGCGGACTTTTAAGTTTTTGAATTTGCTATCTTTGCAAAACCAATTCAGATCAATCAAACCTCGTTAAACATCCCGATAATCATTTTTTATGCCGGCAGCCGGTGTTAATTTTATACTCTGGTCACGGTCAGTGCAAATAACGAGTTCGGGTTAAGTGTCATTTTTTTCTTATTTGACGTCTCAAGTATGTACCTAGTGGACACATTTTGGGTAATGTTCAAAGTTTCGAAATGTACGCAGTAAATTCGAGTCACGAAGTTCTTGTTACCTAAATTACTGTTGTTTTACAGTAGATCTGATAGTGCTATTGGGTACCATTTGTCGTGAAGTTTCCTTGTAAGATAATGACTGTTTCTACACAGCAGTTGTTGCCCAATGGGAAGTTTATCAGAGATCAGTAAAAAGTTACAAACAGCAATCAGAATTGTTGACAATTTAGAAGAAAATTTCTAGAAACGTCTCTGAGATGACAATAGCCTGAATCCATTTTTAAAAATATGAACACCATTTCTGCGATGGAAAAGATAAAACTATATAATGATTATGAGCGTCGGTGGCTCAATGTGTGGACTGTCGCCTTCCTACCAGGAGGGCTGAGGTTCAAATCCCGACACGTACAATGTGTTTTCGAATTTTCGAAAAATATATGTACGTTATCCGATGCTCTTACGGTGAAGGAAAACATCGTGAGGAAACCTTCATGCACACCTGCGAAGAGATTCGAAGGTTGTGTGTGAAGTCGTCCAATCCGCACTGGGCCCGCGTGGACGACTAAGGCCTAATCACACTATACGGGTAGGCTCGTGCCCCTCGGTGGGGACGTTTAAAGAGCTGATGATGATGATGATAAGATTATATTATGTGCTACTTTATGGTTTTTACTGTAACGGCTTCTTCTGCAGTCACCTTCAATTCGTGCACGTTTAGAATAATTTACGTGATCTATAGGACTACCTGTCTCTCTGACTGTATGTCTTAGTCACTTCTATATCTATTGACTGCTATTTACGCATCACTGACTTCCGACACTATCAAAGAGTCGATTCCAGCCTTCAGGTGTCGTTTCCGTTATGCTTCTTTTTTATCACTAGTTTTACTTTTTAACCATAAATAGCTTCCGAGCCTGTTTCTGGTAGAAATTTAGGGCATTTTGTAACCATCTGTAGAAGTTATTCTATTAACATCTACAATTGAACTCTTGTGAATACAAGAAATTATTTGACCCAAGTCAATCAATAATACAAAGTTCGATTTAAAAGTAAAAACTTCTTCAATAGTTGTGCTGAGCACAACTGCCAATGACTATTTCCGGTTCATTTGCATTGAATGTGATTGGATCTATAATGACTCTCTACAGTTTGGTCCTATAAAAGAACAAACAATGAGAAAATAGCATGTTGGTTCTAAATATATATTAAGGAAAATGTTACATTAAACCTCTAATTGGGTTTTTGACACCACTAGTCGTTGACGCACTTTTTATAAACTGTCAAAAAGGCGTTTCCATATATTTTGTATGAGATTATTAATAAGTGACGTCATTGTTCACTATCATCAATTGACCTAATATTTATTGGTTTCAGTGTATTTAAAAATACAATATTGCAAATAAACAATCGTGATCAATGAAACGACATATAAAATAAGGTGCCTTTTATAAAAATAAGGTTTAGTATTTTATTGCGGATGGTGGAGAATACCGAATTTCAATTACTGTACACAAGTTCTAGTACTTGACATTTTTATCAATGATCAAAAAAATAAAAACAATATAAGGATATAAAATACAAAATTTTAAAAATAAATTAACAAACAAAAACATTTAAATATATTATATTGAATTCTCCAAGTCTCATAGCGAGATTCCACAAACTGTAAAATTAAAGGATGATGTATTGCTTATTTAATGTTCGCATAGAAAGCTTTGGACAGAATCATTCCACTGATGATTTGTACACGTTCCCGTCAAGAGGTGTCAACCGGCCATGCGACAGAAATAGCTCATTGTCTTGAAACGCTATTTCTCCACATTCAACATAAGACGATTTCTTTCTTACAATGTTTGAACTTCAGTATTCGAAGCTAATTGGTGTCAGGGTTGGAATCTTCACGTGGACGCATGTTGAGGAACACCACTTAATGTACTAATTATAGGTTCTTTTCTACCTAATGATGTAATACTGTCTTTTAAAATTTGAAAAAGCAATTATGTTTCCGAGACTTTACGTGTCCGTTATTTTCAATACATTTATGCGTATCAAAGTGAAATACAATAGTTATTAAAATTTGATAAATCGATGCCCATCATAATTATGTTACTGAATTGCGCATAGCACCAGCGCCACCAAACCTGGTGTCAGAAAGCACTTAGCACGTTAAAGCGATTAAAGGAACAAAAAATTGAAAAAAAAAACAAGTCGCAAAATAATAACAATAAAGCAGTATGGAAAACTAATAAATACAGAATCATACTATGATTTCCTTAATATCATATTTATTTGCTTTCCATGAATCCAAATCCTGCTAGCTATCAATAAATATTTATCTTGCACTTTAGTATAGGAAGAGTCTGGTATGTTTTAGTTGGAACACTTTACAGTTGAAATGACTAATGATCATAGCAAATATTTTTAGAATGGAATTTACCTTACACATGCTTTCTTTCTCTGAAACTGCCAGAAGCTTCTGCTAATATATTTTTTTGTTTAAATATCAAACTGCAAGTTTAGTTTAGCAAGTTTATTAAAGGTATTGTGAATTGCATACAGAGTCCTTACCTGGCAAGTCGGAATCAATTTAGCTAGCTGTGCCCTAATGGTTTAGTCGTACCATCGCTGTCATGATAATGTCAATCCCATAAATAGTATCTTGTCAACTTCGCTGAAATGGGCTTAAGCGTGTGACGTCATAGTCCAGTAAAGTAAGATTAATAATAAAACATTCGATAACATCAAAAAATATACTCGTAGCTCGTTTCATACGTAATAGAAGATTATATTTAATAAACAAAAAGTATGTATCGTGAAGATTGCCTTAACGTAAAATATTTCAAACATGAGTACAAATTACATCAAGATTGGAATTTTGTTTCTCGTATGAAGAACCTGATTCATATTAATTTATTCATATATTATAGTAATAACTAACAAATATTTTAACTAAGTTGTAAATTGGTCTAAGTATGTTTAGTTAGCTGTAATATCATCAACCACATTATGTTTCATTCAATCCAATACTGACAGTTTAAAATTACGCAGTGATATCTGATCTTGAATGGTAATTAATATAAGAACGCAATAAGTCAACAGTTTCTTGTCGGTCAATATGTCCACACTAATTTGTTCGATCGTTCTCATAATATCAGTAAAAAAAATTTATGATCTATTAACTACTACAAAATTATAAAAACAAAAATGCATACAAGATTAGGCCTAATGTAGCGGATCGTGCATATTGGGCTCTCATCCAAAAGATACAAACCGGGTCTAGGTCGAGATCGAAACGGTTGGTTGAAGCAAATATGCTAATTGCCTATGTATACTATATAGACTGTCCAATAATGTTTTTGTTAAAACGTGCCATATTTTGCAACTTTTTAAGAGGGGTTTGACTCAGTAAAAGTAGTAGTAGTTCCAAAATCTTGAGTTTATAGTCAGCATTCAATCATTCGGCGACACCAACCGCTTGCCCGGTGAAGCTGTAAAGGCCATCTGCGGCCAACAGCAGTAGTCAGTTCGAAAAAAAAAAAAGAAAAAAAAAAAAAAATCGGCGACAACCCTTTATTAATCAGTTTGGAATGGAGATCTAATCTGAATGATGCTATATCGTATATAACTAAACCGCCCGATGAACAGGTTGTTTTCTTGCTTCTTTTAACCAATTGTACTGATGGTGCAAATAAAGACATAAAGATGGAAATAGCTGAGGATAAAGAGCTTGACTAATTTAACTGACTTCAAAAAATGAGAATCTCTGTTTGACCTTAGAGATGTAGTTTGTCCCGATTATTCGAGTTAGGTTAAAGTAATTTCGATGCGGTTTACAGAAAATAATTTGTTACATTTTAGGTTTTAGTGTTTTAATATATTAGTTAAATTGGTACATGAGAACTGAAAAGTGGTATATATAGCCTTTATTTTTTTATTGTTATTTCATACCTATTAGATAAAAATATCTAAATAATATTGTTGTCCTTCTTGATAAAGGGAATCAATGAATATATATGTTAGTTTTAGTATTAATTTAGTAAGCTTCTTCAGTTTATGTACGCTGAAAATAATTACCTACATTTTCTTATCAAATAATAAAGATATCGATATCGTGTTATCTAAAGATAATTTTAGAATGTTCAAAGCGTGCTTGTGTATTTTAAGATCAAGTATGTGTCATATTTATGTTAAAAGCACTCCCGCTCCTGACATTGCATGAATACTTTGCATAACAATTTGACCTTAAGTTTCGTTAGAAAGGTATCATGTAGTTCTAGTTTAATGACCTTTACAAAAATTTCACCCACGCCCAACACCTGATCGTACTATACGACGACATATTGAAGTACATCGGTATGCATTATCGAAGTAAAAGCGTTACGTGCTTATCTGTTTAAAATCAAACGTCATTATTTTTCTTATAGGTACTTTAAAAAAACCAAATCATATTTATACTTTCTATGGACTACCACTAGCTGGAAACAATAAGGAATCTACGAAAAATATAAACTTTCTCAGTAACCTTAATCTTTTGGTGAATAGTGATCAGTGATCATAGTATGTTTTCATTTACATACGAGGAACATTTATAATTTTGTGCCTGGAAACGGTTTCAATCTATGAAATGCATACAAAATATCTTGAAAGTGAGACTTCAAATTTTATCAGCGAAGGACTTTGGAAGAACATGTGTAATTTTAAATCGTTGTATTTTTGTGGTAATGACAATAAGGTAGCAATAAAATGATAGTTAAATTCAAGGTATTTGTTAGCTACATTTACGGTAATTCCCTTGTCGTAAAGTCCTCGAAATAAAACTACTAAACTATAAAATTTTGCAACAGTCCTTGCTAGAGGCGAATTTGCAACCGTAAAAGAGAATTAAGTCCAGTTCTGTGCGGTTGATTAATCGATATTAATCATACCCATTGAAACCAATTAATGTAACATATTGCCGGTCAATCTACACTACTTTAGACTGTTAATCACATGTTTCATAAATATGCTTATATGTCAACTGTTGATTTTGTCTAATTTGTAATAGAACGAGGTACCTTGAAAATGTGATTAGGTACCTTCTCTGCCATACGAAATTGGGCAATAAAATTGGAATATTTAAATATTTACGATAAATTTATAAGACTGACACTGAAAAGCCTGGCTATTAAAAAGGGAAAATTCTTGACAAACCTACTACTACTTGCATAACTGGGTTCCTACCTTGCGCAAATATTAGTGTGATATATTGAAACATTAAGAACTTTGATATACAACAATAATCTTAAAAATTCAAGTAAGTATTATACCTGTATCACTACTGCTACACGAGAAAGAAATAATACGTTAGTTACCTCGATCTGGTTTGGCTTATATAATTCGCAACTGTTTCCTTGGTATTCTATGACTCAATGCAAACCCGGCTAAGGGTGCCGCATTCATACAATAGTAATCAATGTCCCTCACACGGAACAATAGGTAATTGCCTACATCATCAAATTTATAAACAAAAATTCTGATCACGGCCTGGGTATTCACTGGAAATACAAATTTGTTACTATAAATAGATTTGCAAAATAGTTCAACAAGCATTCAGTGTTTTATCTTTTATCTTTATAGATACGATTCGATAAATAAATACTATTGACTTTCATATTTAACTTTAGTTTACTGATGTGATGTGCTAAGCATATGTTCGACGTAAAGTTATCACAGTGCCGATAACTGAACAGTGATGATATAAACTGAAAATTACAGTTCAAACAGCAACAACTATGGCTCAAGCCAAACAGTGCAAAATGGACCACAACTATAAACTGGAAAAGAAATTTCTAGAATTGAAGAGACTCGTGCTCGAAAAAACAGAAGAATTGAAACGACGTGACAAGATAATAGCGTTGCTCGAGAACGAGATCGATGAGAAAGATGCAACTATAAGATATCTTAAGAATGAAATCGACAAATTCAGGCAGGTCGTGAAACCTCTAACGCGACAAATAATTGGAAACCATAGGAATGGTTTAGAGGAAGAGGAATGTTTTGTAATAAAATCACCTGGCATGGAAAACAAAGAATATTGCCATCGGTGAGCCAAGACTTAAAAGGACAGCGATATCAGCTGAACCGCTTTCTTCACTTTCGCAAGATCAAGAAATGAAGCTTGTAAAAATACCTAAAAGTCAAAAGTAAGTTATTGGCCTTTTGGCCCTTTGTGATGAATATATATATATATATATATATGTCATGTTTCAATAAGGTCATGTCCTCGTAATAATAGTTTATAGTTCTGAGTAAAATAATCTTTATAGTAATATCACTCGGTTAAGGTCAAATTTTTGTTTAAATGATAATTTCATAGTTCATGAAATGAGTCAATAGGCTAAGTTAGAGCAAACTGGCTTCATCTTACTCTTCAAACGCTTCTTTTACACCTGAAAAAACTGTGTTCAAGAATTCCATTAGTTCGAAAATATCACGTATCTAAAGTAAAGCGTCAACATATTAAGCATACCCACCGCGTCAAACTGTTGTATACCGTCTAAGAACGTTATTCTTGTAAACGCCATATTTATTGGTGTATGTTTACGATTTGCGATGCACAGTCAATTGTAATGACACAAATCAATCTGTGATTGAATTTCTTCTTGGTGCGCTGTTGTGCCCGAGGTCGACGTGTGTTAGCCCGTGCGCCTTCGAGTAGACACATTTGGTATAATTACGTTCGAACTTTACGATGTATGTCTGTCCTCGCCGATGGCTGTCACAGTCACGTTCATTATCACTCAACGGATTTGTAACCGGCGAAAGATCGGATATCTGGTTAAGGCGGATGATCTGGTTAATAGTGGCGGGTGGCAGATGGATGTCAACTGCAAGGATCGGTCCGCGTGGAAATCATTAGGGAGGCCTTCGTTCAGCATGACATAATTAGGCTGTAATGATGATGATGATATGATGATGATGAAAGATCAGCTAGGGTGTTTAAATGGGAGCAGCGATTGCACTGTGCGATATGATAATTAGTATTGGGTTTAGTGTTAGCCGTTTTTCGTGTTGTGTTGATCTGTATTTCAAAAAAACAACCTACTGATTTGTAATAAAAATATTTACTGATTAGATTTAATTTAATGGGCCGGCAGCGCATCCCTGCGACCTCAGCTGTTGCAAATGTCCATGGGCGGCGGTGACACTTTCCATCAGGTGAACCGCATGCTCGTTTGCCTCCCTATGTTATTTATATAAAAAGCTCCTTTTTTCGATCTTTGAAAGATACTTATTTCTAAACATTTAACACACGGGTGATAGATTATAAATTAACGCACATTTCATTTAACCCGGCGTCATTGAGGTTGGGTCAAAATGACCCGCTTAGTTTAGAATTTCTAATATTTTTTAAAGTACGCGCGAGACGTTGCTCTTCTGCTCAGTAGCTGTCACCAATACTATGCTCTTTTAACCTTTTATGTTATTATTATATTTTTAAAAAATACACTGTCTCGATATTTATAAAAACTTACTGTGATACATCAGTATGCGGTTTATACATTTTTGTTACCAAAGTGACGTTCGACATATTATTTCCATTATGACTAGCTCTGATTTAAATTACTTTAAATGTCTTTTGAAATTCATTACTGTGGTTCTGAAAATAAATTTTACTCCACCTATTTTCACTTTGTTGCAATGTTGGACACAACGATATATTCAGTTGCCTTTTTATAATTTTGTTCTTGACCACAATTTTGAAAAACAGGCCATAAACCGGTCCTGAATATATTAATAATTTTGTTATTAAATCTTATTGAGGTGGAGTCGATAAAAATGTAAGTCTAGCCGAACTCATTCACAAATGCCTTCTAGCAAAAATATTGTTTACACAATTCTATATTTCCTATACAGCATGTTTGTCTGATAATTAAATATTTGTTATTCTGATCATAGCTTTTATAAAATAAAAAACAATAATATAGGTATGCATAAAACACCACTGGTCTTAAAAAAAGTTTTACAGTGTATTGGCTGTCTTGGGAAGAACGATGATAAGTCACAGTATCCAGTAATTTCACTGCTTGTTCCTCCCTTAAACCATAGGGTTAGGTTGTGTACAGACACGACCATACCAAAAGCATTACTGCTATGACTTGAGAAATAGGTGAGATTGATTTAGATACTCACGCAGAAAACTTCATTCAGGGTCTATAATTGCGATTATGACTTCAAAGCGTACAGTTTGACGTCATTCAAAGAATGCTGGGGTTTAATAAATATCCACTAACATACACAGAGCGTCATCTAGCCCCAATTAAGCATTAGTCTGTGAAATGGATACTAAATAACTGATAAATATACTTATATACTTTTTTTTAATACATACATAGTATACATAGAAAACACCCACACCAATACAGACATGTTCATGCACACACATATATTTGCCCGGGGATCGAACCCGGAACCCCTGGTGTAGTAGCCGACGTCTCAACCATTACACAAAATGGGTCGTCGTTTAAACTGACAAGCGTACAGTAACGCAGTGGCAGTCACCATATTTGTTGTGATGTGGATTTTTCCAGCGACTTAGGCGCTTAATTAATCTCAACTGGCTAAAGATTAGACTTGTCTGGGTTGATCTAGATTATCCAGCTTTTGTAATAAAGTGATGTCATCAAAAAATCCATATATGCACTTTGTACTGAACTTGTGGTTAGCCTTTGGGTTTCCTTATTTCAAGACCCAGACGTAGGCTACTCGACAGAATTTACTACACGTTAACTCTGGTCCTAGTGGTGATAATTTTAACAGTAACAAATTATAAAAAGAAATGCCTAATTTTACTTGGAACCCACATCCAAGCAATGAATATATTTTAAATAATTTAAGCATTTAAAAGCGGCTTTGAAACATTCTGTTTTTTGTAGCGTGTGGGGTTTTAAAATACAAAACTCTCACTTTCATTTGTCAAAATGCGATGTTCTCATCGTTTACAGTGGACACAACACAAATACACACAAAAAGAAAAAAAAGTTAAAGATGAAGTGTTTACAATCCATAAGCACCGTTTAATGAAGTTTTCAAAACATGTTTCATTTTATTATTATCACGTTCATACATTTTAAAATTGTAAAATCAAAGTATAGTGACTCAACACGCGCCACGATTAAGAGCGTTCATTTCGTCTAGGATCTTTATACATTTAAAATATTTTCTGTTAGAATAGCTCCCTTCGAGGTAGATTTATTTTACATTATAAAGTGATCGGGTCGGTCATTCCGCTCAACCTAATGGTATGGTATCCTATCCTATTCAACCTATCGCAGTCCACTGCTGGACATCGGTCTCCCTCACGTATGGTATGACACCTGACAATTAACAGAGCAGTTACTAAAGCTACAAAAAACCTTTTTAATAACATGCTTTTATTTAATTGCGCTAAAAAAAGAAAAGATAAACTTTTACATTAAAGCTTTTACGTTAAATTATAACGTCATGGCCAAAATTAACACATTTGACATAATTATATGTTATAAAAGCTTGTCGCGAAATTCAAGGATTTTCTATTGTTTAAAATTTAATAGCAGCAAGTGAATACGAGTACCCACTACCATGACTCTCGTGGTAGACTCGTTACTGAGTCGTCTTGGCAAGTCCCAACAAGTATATATTTTACTATTTTACATTTATTTTATCGGACGCTCTTGCGGTGAAGTGAAACGTGCCTACGAAGAAATTCTAAGGTTGTGCGTGACGTCGGCAAATCCCCACTGCCTATACACCCTTTACGGGTAGGCTCGTGCCCCTCGTTGGGAACTTTATAATGAGCTAATTATGATGATAATGAATAAATGTAATATCGAGTGTTCAAAAGGACCCGTTTCAGCATATGCTAGCATGCGTGACGGAGTTGAATTTTTTGTCCCTCAGTCAGTTAGCTGCCTGTCTCTCCCAAAACATGGCTATACTCAACGCCTAACAGTCAATTCGGAAGAAATATATGAGTTAGAGTTATCCAATTAAACAACCTTGCCATTAGCATGCGAACCGTGACAAAAAAAATGTTTAGTAGGTATCAACTGTATGTTGTTCATACACGGCATCGAATTGGACATCAAATGATTAGTAACGGATTATCCTTCCCTTTTCAAAATGCAATAACAGTCAATATCATAAAGTCACTTTAGTGCAAAGACCCTTTTTTGTTTATATGAAGTCACCGCTGCAATGCTTATTTACATCGTTCGCTAAAAATACAGTTTGTCGGTGATGAATTCGAGCGTGTTGCAGAACCAAAAAATAAATATGTCTTTAACTGACATATTTGTTGCGGCTAAGAGCCATCTGCGCTCGCCACTCGCCCGGTGAAGCTACGAAGGTCAAGCAGCTAAAAGTGTAAAATCCATGTATTATGGAGTTTAGTTTTTTTATCTTCTATAGGCAGACATTTGACCGCCATCTCACCTGATGGTAAGTGATGATGCGGCCGAGGATGGATCATGCCTGTTAAAAAACAGCCTATTCACTCTTGCCTTGAAGACGGCCAGGTTGTAATGATCAGGGAACACATAAGCAGGCATAGAGTTCCATTTCTTTGCGGTGCGCATTAAGAAAGACACCATAGTATTTTAAAAGACAACTGACAACCCACCTTATATGTATAGCTGCTACTATCGCTTGAAATACCTAAATAATAATCTCAAAGTAAAATTTTAAACAAAATAAAATTTAACTTTATGTAATTAATGTGGCTATAGAAAATTTTGAGAGAAAAGATTTAATAGTAAACCAAGGCTTACTTTGTACACCGTCTTTCTCGGTTTTGATGTGTAGAACTAATACTTTAAATATAAAGAAAAACAGATTATTCCATAAAGCTGAAATAATTTGGCATGACCATTATCAAATATGCTTGGAATACTGATGGGTCGGTAAACACCTGATAGGTATTTTCGGATGGTATCAGCTTGCTTTTTAGGTTCGTTAGAAACGATAAATCTTTTGCTTGCCCAAGAAACTGAAATTTATTAACCTATCGACAATGAAACCGATCTCAAAAGGGGTAGAAAGCTAAAAGCTAGCTAAAAATACATTTCACAGTTATCATTACTATGGGCATGAGCCCATAGGTTATTACGTATTGACAACACAATGTAGGTTATTATTATGTTATTTATTTCGTAAGGATTAATGTATTACGAGATATTTACGTTCGGATATGGTATACGCATTCGTCCGCGTGTCGGGAATCGTAATTCCTAGCGTAAGACGTCTTCGGCCCCGAACCCGGTGGACCGATGACTTGCGAAAAGCTTGATGAGGAGATTCTGTTTTCTGTTATTATTAGAAAATGAGAAACTAATGCGTCTTCAAGTGTTTAAATTTTAAATACAATAAATAATGTTGCGCTTAAAGTTATCTAAGTAATGACTTGATTGACCTTCCGATAAAGTACCTAAGCGCTTAAGTCTAGAGCGCCTAGGTATTACGCGAGTGACCTGCATTGTTGGCGGCGACCTCTCGCGTCGTGTAATGTCGTCCGGGTTGTCGTGAATTGTCGTGACGCCATGTTGTTTATAGCCATAACGTAGCTATAATTCAAAGGCTATTGTCGTTATACTTGAATATGGTAATTGTCTCGTCAATAAGATTTAATTTATTCGCTTATGATAGATCTCTACGTCGTGTGATTACTCGTAGTTGTTTAAATTATCGTACATAAATAAGTTGAGTCTCGACTTATTTTATTTTCACACTATAATGATGATAATAATCTGATAGGACATTAGGATGTAAGCTACTTATAATATTATTTGTCCTGATGTAAGTATTAGTAAGTCTCGAACACTGGATTTATTTGAACGGTCTAGTCATAACAAACATGAGCTTTGCATACCGAAGCCTCAAGGCCAGTCAAAGTTCTACCCCCGCAGTTTTCTATCGTTGTGTGTTAACTTTGCAATACCGGCACCTTCCGCATCACTAATCTCTCCAAATATAATTATAATTGTTTAAAATACGAGTAATATACGTAAGTCACTGATCTCCCCAAATATTTCGTATAGCTTTTTTATCAACTATTGAATTTCGTTTTTCGCTTTGCTTTAGTCATTGATATGTTTTGTTTTTTGTATTTCTTTTTGTGTTTTGACGTTTACAATGATTTATTTATTGGTGCACAAAACAGCGTTAGAACACAAAATACATTTACAAAATATATATTGTAAGCTTCGATAAACAATATTAGTTGATTATTTTTCAAAGATTGTAAGCTAGAGTGTATAAATGAATTTTGACTTTAATACCTAATAGTCGTTGTAATGCTTTAAACTGAGGTTTGAGTCTCTCATTGAGACGCTCCTAGGCTTTTCCGTTAAGTTTTTAAGACACAAAGTCCAGTGATACTCTATACAAACTTATGGCCAACAGCACCGGACAGTAGCTAAAAGCATCTTTAAAAATAAACACCATTCCATTACCTAAGCTATTGTAACTTTGCTCATATAACTGTATATAAATTATTCATAATTTATCATCGATTCTCATCAAAGTACGTTTTTGGGCCTTTAGTTGTATTGAACTTTTATGAGGTATGTATGCAGTTTGATTTAATAAATAAACTACGGAACCCTAAAAAAGTCTGTGTCAAAATCTGATTTTCAGAGTTCAATTACACCTAGATCGTGCTTTGTTTTTAAATAAATTAAATAAAGGATACCAGTTCGGTCACCTGATGATAAGTGATACGCTGACCATGACCGAAGCAGTCTTACCAAATCAATATCTGTAGATACCAGGTTTAAAATTATTGGGACAAACTTTCGTCAAGACGCAGGCCAACCACAGGGGCTCTGGAACGCCCTTAGGCTCGTTGCCACTGTGTGGCGAATGACTTGCCTCGTGAAGTTGTGGAGGCCATCTGGGATCAAAAGAAAGTACCTGAGAAAAAAGAGCTTTAGCCAATCGCCAAAGTGCGCTTACCCAAATATGGCTGGTAATGGCCCATAACCTCACAGTGACGTGGTCGTCGAGGAAGGTCTAGCAGTAGACGATGTTGCCGATAATCATGCATGAATCGTCACTAGGTAGACCACAAAACTAAGCAAAGGAAATAACAATTTTCTTGCCTGTTATTTATTTATCTCTAGCTCGTCTGCTACGTAAAACATTAAAAAATAACCATTGCGAAATATTAGCAATTATATTAGCAAGACGAACTGATGACCTAATTAAAGTCTTCATACTATTAAAGTTATAGTTCAGCCTAATTAATTTCATTTTTCGATTTACAGATCACGAAGCTGATCAAGAGCGCAATACTAGACAACGACTTCATGAAGAATCTGGAGATGACGCAGATCCGGGAGATTGTGGACTGCATGTATCCAGTGGAGTATGCTGCTGGTAGCCTCATCATTAAAGAGGGAGATGTGGGCAGCATTGTATACGTTATGGAGGTAGATTTTGCTTTTACTATTATTTTTTACAGTAATTTACTGAATGTGGACAGTGACATCTAGTGACAACAATATGCAACTTTTCAATAAGCTAAGCATTTAATACCCAACGTCTGTAATAGGTGGCGTTGTATGTAATATAGCTATGCGACGCTAGATGGCGCTGTCAGTTTACGCTTTGTTACGATAGATGTCTTAGATCTGTATGGAATATGTTTATGATTTTACCTCTACATCATGAAAACAGCTTGATGCAACAAGAAAATGTCTATTTTAATTCCGTTAGGTAGATACTCGTTGTTATCCTATAATCATATCTTTAATTTTGCTAAATATAAACAACATATTATGAAAAATATCCGAATGAAATATTTTTAAATTGGTATATTATTTACAGCTGACCTTAATATTTGTTTGATTTTTTCTGCAAGCACAACGAATTTAAATAACTAATTGTCTATTTAAATTTATTTGATTACCGATTTATGAACGACTGAGTACGTACTATTCATATGCAAAAAACTTTGTCTAGAAATGTTTTTTTCATATTCTAAAGTCATACATATTGTTTTCGTTGTCAAGTCCTAAATACCTAAACTAAGTATTTCTTAATAGTAAGATATATAATACCTATGCACTAGTACTGGTTGGATAGGTATTTTTCATTTCAAAAATCCTAAAGCATTTACTCATACGATCATACATAACATCTAACATGTTTTTAAATACTTTCCCGGCTACAGTGACCGCCCGTTATAAATATACAGGATTTGTAAAATGATAAGTGTAAACCTTGATTGGAATTGCTATTTCTCTTAAATGATACGTTAACAAACTAAAGTCACCGACATAGTCGCCCGGGTCACCAAGTTGAAGATGTGATAGGTAGGTCATATAGCCCAGACAACCAATGGACGTTGGGGCAGAAAGGTTCTTGAGTGAATACCACGAAGCGGGAAGCATAACGTTCACCAGCAAGACGAACTGATGACCTAATTAAAGTCGCTGAAAATCACTATATGTGATTTAAAGCATTAGGGAAGGCCTATGTCCAGCAGTAGTCAATGTCTCATCAGTCCAAACAATAATTTATCGTGCATAGTTAATTAAAAGATCAGGGCCATCAATTTACATGGTGGAAGAAAATCTACGCCTTTCATAAAGGGATCACAGTGTAGTTGTTATAAGTACTTTACTACTTGCTAACTAACATCAGATGTCAACATTTTATGTTTGTTGTTCTTCGCGCCTGAAAGCAAAATTTATTGCTTATTGTGATACGTGTTGATATTGAGCTACACACTTTGACTTTAACAAACCGTAAGCACGGTTTCCCGTTAATCCGACACTAAAATAAACAGCGCGTGTCGCTTGTGTGGTGCACGCGATTCGGTTCGATCGGATATTAACCGTGTACTATTGATTGGTCGATATCGGCGTTAGTGCGTTGCGTCCGGTTCATTGTTAACATTACGGGAAGTTTATTTATAGAAAAAGAAAGTACAAACAACCTCTTTTATTATTTTCTGATAGGTTTTCGAAACACAAGCTGATGTCTGTCCGGCTTAATTTCGTCCTTAAATTATTATGATTCCATGGCCACTCTACATAAGCATACTTTGCTTGAGAAAGCGGAAAAGTCGGTAGTCCGACTGTCGCTTCGTTTTCCAACACCAGTTCCACTGGAAACATCTAAGTGTATTCCATTGCGCAGAAAGTTGTCCATCACGCAGAACGGAATATCAGCAATTGACTTGTAGAATAAGAAATTCCATTTACAATTTTATTTTACTCTGTCTTACCGAGCTTGGTGTCCTAAAGCTATAGACATTTGTTATCGTAAATGTTAAAGAAGTATTTTTTCAGGATGATGTAGATACTATGAAAAAAGTGAAGTGTATTCGACACGGCGACTTTTTTGTTGAAATTAGCCACAAGTTCTAATTATTTAGTTTGATTGTATAAAAAACGTTACAAATACGACCGGCACTTACCGCCTTTCAGTTTGGTTAGGACACAAAAGTCTCGATCACCTGATCGATTAAAAACCCAATGATTGGAGGCTGTAAAGCAGCATAGAAATTTTGACACAAGGGTCGGTCTGATTGCATATTAAATTCAACACTTACTCGATAGAAAGAAGACATACATACATCACCATAGATCTCCGAACTTTTCGAGTAACTTGATACTAAAGAACCCATAAATATGAGTTTTGTTTTTTTCATAGAAAACACCCACCGCCATTACACCAAGGGTTCCGGGTCCGATCCCCGGGCAGTATAAACATTTGTGTGCATGAACATGTCTGTTTGTCTGGGTGTTTTCTATGTATAATATGTATGTATTTACAAAAAAAAAATATAATTATGTTTTCCTGTTGTTTAGTACCGATATTACAAACTAATATGTGGATGTCAGTGGATATTTATTTGTTAATTTATTATTTATGTACATATTAAGTTACAACATTAAAAAATATGTTAAAACCATGTCTCTACTTATGCCGAATAAGGTCCGGCTTTGACAAAAAAGAGCTATTTATAAAACTGCAAGGTCATTATGTAAGGTCAGCCGTGACAAATGCACGGCTGACGTAGTCGCTTTGGTGTCATTTTACTTAAATCCTATCTATTAATTTAAATAAGAGCGTCGGTGGCTCAATGGTATGGACCGTTGCCTTACCGGGGGGTGAGTTCAAATCACCCTATCTACCAATGTGTTTTCGAAATTATATGTACGTTATCCGACGCTCTTACGGTGAAGGAAAACACCGTGAGGAAAACGAGCTTCAAAGGTTGTGCGTGAAGTCGTCCAACCCGCACTGGGCCCGCGTGGACGACTAAGGCCTAAACACCCTATACGGGTAGGCTCGTGCCCCACGGTGGGGACGTTTAGTGAGCTGATGATGATAAATGTAAATAAGAATACATATTAACCTCTGATATAAAAACGTTGATCTTAGAAACAGCCCCCATCTCCTACGTTACCGCGTGAGATTATAAACCAACGATGAGTTTAATCCTAGTATTTAATAGTGTCATTTATCCGTATTCATAATTAAAAAGCATTTATTAACTAATCGTATAGTTAATGAGTCATAATGATACGCAGTGACAACTGCCTAGTCTCAATTCTAACTCCTTCATGCTTATATTCCCCACTTCTCTGAAATTCAGCGATTTTTATCTATTTCTCTATTTTTCAATTATTCTCTTAACATATATTTCTCGTATAAGTATTCCCCATCACCTAATACCTAGTATACTTATCGAGCTATATCGTATCCTATAGCGAATGGCTCGTAATCTCTCACTGGCGCCACATTCAGTACTAGGATCTTCCCCAAATCAACCTTCATTTCTCTGTGATGTAATCCGTACTTATAAACCGGACTCCAAAAACAAATACGCAGTTATATCCCTGGCGAATACGTTTATTTGATAACATTATCATTATAATTATGCAATAAGTTCAATGGCTGTGAAGATGTTGTACACGAAGAGAAGTAATTAAGGCATGTGCTAAGATAATAATTAAACAGATAACAAAATCAAAGTCTACTCATTATATATTTTATTTTGCTAATATCATTTATTTATTATTTATGCACACATATAAATAGTTGGGAACAATATATCGAACTGAATCAATAGTACAAATGCTTATTCCTGTTGGAATTTCTTCCAGCAGACCCAAAAAGGAAAATATACATTTGAGACAGGCAGACAAAGTGCAGTAAAGTATAAAGTATTATTATCTAGTAAAATATGAGAACAATGATAGACTGGAAATACATATTTCAGCTAACTTTGTTGTGTATTTGATCCAATGGGGAACTTCCACGCACCAAATTCACGGGAGTGGCGTGATAGATGCTACCGATCAGCCATTTTTTTCCTGCATGACTTGTCACTGTTGGTCGCAGGTGGCCTTCACAGCTTCACCGGAGAATTGGCGAGCACAGATGGATCTTAGCTAGAAAATACATGCAACAACCTTAAGGGTGACCCAGTGTGGGACGCGAACCTCGGCTTAGGGCGTTGCAGGGGGGCTAGGTATAAGTTTGGGGAGGAAGCGACCGGGTTCGTACCGGTAACGCGAATAGGGGCTGGTCGAACCTACAGGACTAGCGACCAAGGCCCCCGCGGGGCGGAATCTGGGTCTTGAAGTGTTGCGTGTGTTCTAAAATGCTTTACGCGATTTGTCCGCCTCGATGGCGACAAACCTTGATCAGCCACCTCGCACTGAATCAACATGAAACACTATGATCTTAATTATGTAAGAGGGCTTAGTCCATCAGGATTGTAAGGCTCTATAATATTGTTGAATACTCAATAAACAAAAATAACAAGGCGAGCTTCGAGGCTCTGAAAGAATCGGTAACAGTACATCACGGATGAATTGTATGATTGAATGCGCAAAAAGTCGTTAAACTTTAAAAGATGCTTTCCCGCAATAAAAGTAGCCTGTGTATTTCAATGCACCACACATGTATATAAACAGGCCGCATTAGTTGCTTACCATCAGGGTGCAGGGTTCCTGCTTGACTAATGTTGAAAAAGCCTTACTATTGCGGCAACGAGGTCACCGAGCAAGTACCTAATAACAGGGGTTTATAGAATGTGCGTCAGTGTAATCTACGAAATCAAACAACCTTGTCTAACCACGTAATAACACCGAATCACTGGCAGTAATTACAAACCGGATCATGTTACAACATCCAAAGATTATCCAACGCCGCCCAAATCTGGACAGGTAAAAATCGTTTCACTTTCATCATTAAGAAGTTAAAGAAAAGACTATTATGAAATCCGAACGAAAAACTATGATCTAAACTCACAAAGCGTGATCTAAGAGTGACCTTGATGCCGATCGAGTATTGAGACCTTGTCGACTTTTTGTCGAACTTACTTCAATAAATCGTTCGAATTTAAATCTTATACTAATGGGAATAGAAGTGGACACCACTGGAGGTCGTATGCGCATAATAAGTGATGTCACCGGTTTAGTTTTGACGCCTTCGACTTATTTTCAAGTTGGAAGTGAAAGTGATGACTTATGTGCGGTTTATTTACTGGAATAAACCGGTTTTTAAATACAGTTGTTATAATGTAATAGATACTGACCATGTAAGTCGCACTATTATACCATTGCTCATTGTACGTATCTTTATACAGATCTCTTTATTTACTTTGAACGGCAACTTCTAAGAAACTTTCGAATGTTTTTCTAGAGCTTACTTGCCTAGGTTTAATAGCAATACGATGCCAAAGAATTCATAAACGGTCTCATATCAATTACAGTAACTATTTATTGTTTTTTTTATTGTATTGTCTGTTGACTAGTTACAATTTAAGTTACTTATAAGTTTCCTAATATTTGTTTGGTACACATACTATTAGGTGACAGTATAAATGAATAAGCTAAGTTAAACAATTGCGTAGAAAAAAATTATTTTAAATGTAAAACTTCATTTTGCTCTAAGTTGTAGATAACGGTACTTAGTCTTTAATCAAACAAAACTAACACTAACGGCAAAGAT
The DNA here is from genome assembly GCA_019425675.1 of Leucinodes orbonalis. NCBI lineage: Eukaryota > Metazoa > Arthropoda > Insecta > Lepidoptera > Crambidae > Leucinodes > Leucinodes orbonalis. The sequence continues at coordinate 76,138 of PQWD01000911.1, read as the reverse complement.
TCCTAGATATTGTAAAATCATAATGCTATCAAGTTGTTTACTCTATCGGTTTCTGATATTTACATCCTGAATTAATAATTAATGATTACATACCGATTTTGTGAAGTGTAAATACGAGTAAAGCCGGAACGAAGACCATAAACTTAATCATACCGATTATTTTGGAATAGACGTGTTAAGGAACTGCAGTTGTTATTAAGTATCTATATTTTAAACGAATACCTATCAAAAACATTAATATTGCTAATGCTATAGAGGTTCATGTTGCGTTTCTTTGTTTACTGGCGAAAAATCACTGATGCGTCTTTTTCAATTATCAAAATTATTTTTACACTACTTTTACAATTAAGTATTGTATTTGATATTGAAAAGTGTTTTTGAAAGCATAAAATTTATTTATTTTGACTTTGTAATCCCCGTCTTTAATTCCAGCTTTGTTAAAACAGGTTGAGCTGAAGTTAACAATTTATAATATATGTTTGTATTATTTTATTTTCAATGGGTTTACGTTTGGCCTCAGTCTAAAATATACTTCTATTTCTTGCATATTAGAGTATACTTTAAGATTTTTTTGCTGTTGTTATATCTGAAGCAATTGTCTAAAACGTGATAACTTTTGAGTCTAGCTACGGCCAGTCAGAGGCCTGATTTACTAGGGAATGAGTGACTTGCAACTCAATTACTGTTATTTCGATAATGGTCCAATGTGATTCATGGTAGTTGGTTTGCTGGATTTTGTGATTTAGCACTTACTAATAATGGCCTAATACTTAGATGTTAGCGAGCTCAATTAAGAAAATTAGTTACTAAAGATTAAATACGACATTTCTTCCTTGATCGGTTAGCCGGGATACTATGATTGGATCAAATGATTATCCAAATCAAATATTGTCATATCAGATAACAGCATCATAATGCCTCATCGATAGCTCTCGTTACTCGCTCTCGTTACCTTCTGAGAAGAATTCCGCAAGAGACTTATTACATTGTATTTTGAACAGCGTTATATTATTTCTATCGAAAATAATAATAAAGCAAATCATATTAAAAATTATAAATATTGCATTTATCATATTATGATATGAGTCAAGATGAAAATTACAAACTCGTTATGTAACCATAAATATTATTTAAAAAATAATAATAACACAGTGCAGGCGTGGATATCAACATGTCCATGTGCTCTTTCGAATGACCGTCAATGTTGGCCCATGATGGATTTCACTGCTTAGTGTTTTTGAAGATATGTTTTCTCTTTTATATTTCTCACAGAAATATTAAGTATGATAGCAAATAATAAATAGAAAATCTCTCACCGTTGCAATCACAGACATCAGAATATATATTAGACTGGACAAGCCGCCTAGTTTATAGGCAGTCCCAGTGTCGCAATTTCTTTTCGATTCTTACCTGTGAAAAGTTATTATATTTCTTGGTAAATTTACTGATTCATTGCGATGATGGTATGTTACAATTGGATGGCGTTTGGAAAAAAAACGGTAATTTCTTCTAATATTCGTGCGTCTTGACTCGTCTCACAGAGCGTAAACTGGTAGCCAGTGTATGCTTGTTGAGCTTACAGTTGTCGCACTTTAAACGCGGCTTGCCCCATCTCCTGTATTGGGAAATCTGTGGTTGCAATGAAAGCCTAGAAAGTTATCATTGGAGATATTCACTTTCAGATGAACATCGAATATTATTACTATTCATTACAATATTTGTTCTTGCTGTAGGGAGTAATAAACATTTTCTAGTTTCAAAATTTCAGTTAATTACTCTGATATAATCTAATTTACCTGTAACCTTCTATACCAGGTGTCGTAAAATTGAGAGGACCTACGCTCAGATTTGGTTGAGATGGATTATGGCGAGCGATGTTCTTTGACTTTACACTAATTATTTAAAAAATAACCACGTGTCGACCTGTGTTATTACTCGTAAATGTAGGTAATACCTAGTAGCATTACTTAAATGAGAAGTCTCGGTCCGCCTGCCATGATTGATGGATTTAAGTAAGATTAAGTCGGTGGACAGTAACGTTGATAAACTTCTTGTACCAGCTTATGAGCAAGATCACATTACTTGGTGTGGTTATAAATTAGTTCTTCTTTTATAGAATATGCATATTTTTGTAGTCTGATGCAATTTGAAGCAGCTAGTGCTTCTCGAAGAAGCAGAGATGTTATTATTTAGTTATACGAGTAATTTAACGCAAATTGTAAGCGTTCACTTCTGTAATTTAATCACTTCGTGCCATGTTCCTTCTTGGGTTAGGACATGCAGGTTGTGTCACTTGGTTGATAAGAATATGACGTGCTTCGGAGGGCACGTAAAGCCGTTCCGACTACTATCGTCGTGTGGTTAATTTTAACACCCACCAATCCGCTCCCTATAGCTTTGCTATGCAGTAAGGCTTGCGGTCTGCAGTAGGAGTTAATATATTGATGATGATAATGAAAATATATGATTTGTTGTGAACATACGTCATAATATAGAATTAAAGCAAGTGAGGGTCACTTGTTATGGTATTTACCGAAAATGAAATCACTGGCGCCATCCCGCGATCAAATCTATGAGCCCTTGAATGTTAAGATGACAGATACTGGGGTAGCAGTGGACGTTTTGACTGAAGTACACTTTGTACTTTTAGTTGTACCACTATGCAATACTGTGCATTGTACATATTAACTTAAACGACAAATAACTGTAGCTTAAGAAATATTTATCAATGACAAAGTGCCCAATACCTTTTACAAATCAGTTCCATACAGAATCAAATTTGTATGATCGTTCAACATGACTATGTCACACTCGAAATTTAAAGTACAAGTAATTTCTCTTGCATCGCTTAAAATTGACATCTCACGTATTTCCAACGTGTGTTGCCTTTATCGTGCTATTGCCATCTGTTATTGTGACAACCAACTCTCATTTTGCCGTGAACCTAAATGGTTGGACATTTGTCTTGATTTCAGAAAACCTATGACTTATAGTGTTCATGCGAAAGGTCCATTGTGCTTATTATTCTACGACTCGGAAGTAAATGTATTCCTTTTATGATGTTTCTATGGAACGTAACTTAAAAAAACATTATTCTCTATCGTTAGTTAAGTACATGAATTTTGTAAGAACCTAATTTGACATATTTTGAATTCGCTCTCGTGCTAGACTAAGTCGCTTCTTTGACTCAATTTCTGAGGAGCACAGGTCTTTGTATGTTGTAATAGAATGGTTAACCTTTACCAATAGGTGTCTTTTGTTTTTTTATGGGCAGTAGAAAGGGTTAACATAATGTCCGCATTCACAATGTCTGGCTTACCTAGTATTAATATTAAACCTTAAACATCACCAAAATATATGTAAATATTTTTGTTATGTTTAAGGCCTTTTGGTGACCTATTTGAGATGAACCATTTGGTGTAATGGTAGAGACGTCTGCTACTACGCCTTAGATTCCGGGTTCAATCCCCTGGCGTTACATATATTTGTGTGCATAAAAGTATTTAACTATGTTTATCAGTTATTTGGTAGGTACCATAACTACAAGCTCCTTGCTTAATATGGATGTAGATAGCGCTATATAAATGGATATTTCTTTGTTTTATTTATTTATTTACCTCACGTCTATCCGTATCTGTATGTGTGGTGAATTACGCAAAACCACGTCACGTTTGTGGTTTACGTGTTCAATGGCCAATTTTCGACTAGGTTCCACTCGCTTAGGTCCGGATTACCCAATGTGGCCTTAATGTAGGCCTCACTATCTCGGGAATGTTCTTTGTGTGCTAAATTACATATAGGTACTGTCAGCAACAACTACAAAGTATGTTAACAATAAAAAGTATGTTCACTTAGGGTTTCGTGACAATATCGGCTATAATATACGAATATATTATAGGCGATATTTGTCAGTAATCGAGAATAATGGGCTCCAGTGCCATAATTGTATAACTGGGAGAGCGGCAGAAGTAGGTAACATTGAGGTTGATTTAAATGTTAAGTACTGATATCTATCTACTAGTGTTTTATGCACCTTATTCTTCTACGAGTAGTACTAAGCCTATTTTGACGACCCATTTGGTATAGCGGTTGAGACGTCGGCTGTTACACCAAGGGTTCCGGGTTCGATCCCGGGCAGTACAATCATTTATGTGCATGTACATGGCTATTTATAATGATCTGGGTGTTTACTGTATATAAGTATGTTTATCCGTAGTTTAGTACCCACAATACAGGCTTCAAGCTTAACTTGTGTCTAGATGGCGCTGTGTGAATGTTAGTAGATATTTATTGATTTTTATTTATTTTAAAAGTTGATTTTCAACTCCTTTTTTCTTGACTGTACTTCTTTGTTAGCGTTTCAAATAATGTTATAAATAAATTAAAGATGGTGAGGCATGCATATGTGGGCTACCACACATGCATTTTCTTGCACAACTTATTTTTATCGTATAATGTCAAATTCAAATTCAAATGTTTTATTTGCAACTAAGTGTACAAAGGGGCTTTAGTTTTAGTGTGGTACTTACAACTTAGTGTCATCGATATAGGCACAATCTAAGATACGTTCTATTTCCTTGGTTAATAAGTTGCAGCAGTGATCGACCATTTAAGTAGAACTCCAATTTAATGTCAACTCTAAAGATTCGCAGATCTCGAGTAATTGGTTTTTCTTAACGTGCATACTGACGACCTGGCCATCCATGACAAGAAAGATTTTTCCATACGGGCGATTTTATACCCGTTCAATATTTAAACAGATTTATTTTTTTGAACGACGTCCAGTTAATAACTCAAAAGGCTAAGGTGACGTTTAAACATTTTAATTATTGAAAATATCTATTAATCTGTACTATAATAGATATTTTAAATATATAATATCGACGAGTATTTTCCTAAAACATGTTCCCACACTAAGCTAAAGTGGCAATGAACACATGGCCCAAATAATCGACGGCCAGCGGGATAGAAAAGTTCTTGAGTGAACTCTACAAACCGGAAAGTGCAATATGAGACATGCACCCGTGCATAACAGGATAATTTTATTAAGATCGCGTAGATTAAGTTACAAGTGACATAAAAATGCATGTCTAACTGCGTGTTCTATTAGTGTTCGTACCTGTCTAGAGGGAGTTCCTGGACTCCGAATTACTTAACAAACTTGCAGTGCCACTGACTTTTAAAAAAATACATATATTTTATTTGTTTTAAGGTCGATGTATCAAACATAATGAATGTACTTTTCCCAAAGCAAATCCCTAGTATGCTATCCGGTCAGTGCGCTTCAACTGACGGCGTTCACTAATTCGTCGCACTCGTTAACTAAAATATCACGAATCTATACTTTTGACATCATTGGTTGCATACTGCACTTACAATGTGTCCCTACAAAGGTTAATTCCAGCTAGCACATATCTGGAGAAGGGTATCTATGTTTAGCAGTGGACAACATATGCCCATACAATGTGCCGCGATAGAGTAAACTAAAGAGCAAGTGCTTTTATTTACACTTGTAACCCAGTTTTAGATCCTCATGATTTCCCAATAAACAACAAGGCCCTGTCTTCAAATTGGTTTCCACTTTTTATGCACCTTTATGCACGAATATTGCGTATTACAGTATTGTAAATGATGGCAAAAACTTAAACAGTTTTTTATTGACACGCCCATTTTTATGATTAATCGTGTCCATTGTGATAAAGTTTGGAAATCTGAAAGTCAAGGTTATAAATGTTTGGGAAATTTTCCCTTTTATAGTTCACTGAGATCGCTAACAACATATTAAAATATGAAAATTATTAATAAAAAACAGTTGATATATATTCCTTATTGTATTATGTAGTTGTTTATTTATTTATCACAATCATGTGGCTTACAAGGTTTAGCTTTATAAAATTTTCCTCTTCTTTAAGGTTATGTGTAGTAAATACATCCATACAATTAGTCACAATTTTTTACCAGTGTCTAACGTACATAATTCCGTACAAGAAGTAAATATTTACTGCGAAAGCACACATGACATAAAATATTTTAATCAGGCTTGTAATGTTTTCGTTAATGTGTTAGTTGGCTATAAACACAGACATCCGAATATACAATTAGACTGGACAAGCCGCCATGTTTATAGGCAGTCCCAGTGTCGCAATTTCTTTTCGGTTCTTACTGTGAAAAGTTATTATATTTCTTGGTAAATTTACTGATTCATTGCGATGGTATGTTACAATTGCACAGGATGGCATTTTGGAAAAAACGGTAATTTCTTCTAATATTCGTGCGTCTTGACTCGTCTCACAGAGCATAAACTGGCAGGCAGTATATGCTCGTTGAGCTTACATTTGTCGCACTTGAAACGCGGCTTGCCCCATCTCCTGTATTGAGAAATCTGTGGCTATAACTATTCGAGAACTAAGTGTTGTTTCTTCATATATTTATAAATTATATAAATATAGATAAACTATACTGTGTATCCTTATAAATAGGTATAATGGTATCTAATGTAAGTCGACCTAATTGTGAATATTGGCTCTATTGACTGTGAATTATTCACGTGGCTTGGAGCAATAACAGTTAATTGTTTGTTGTCGGCTCGCTCGAAAGACTATAGTAATATTCATTCGTTTTAGTTACTAGCACGAAATGTTCCAAATACGCTGTTGGTTTTGAGTAATACACTGAACTATATTACGTAATAAGCACAGATGTCTATTGGACCCTTAGATAGTATTCCCTAGTACAGGCTAACTTAGCTTAAAAGGGAATTCTGGCCATTAGTTTAAGATCATCATCATCAGCTCATTAAACGTCCCCACCGAGGGCACGAGCCTACCGTATAGGTGATTAGGCCTTAGTCGTCCACGCGGGCCCAGTGCGGATTGGACGACTTCACACACAACCTTTGAATCTCTTCGCAGGCGTGCATGAAGGTTTCTCACGATGTTTTCCTTCAACGTAAGAGCGTCGGATAACGAAAATTCGAAATCACATTGGTACGTGTCGGGACTTGAACCTAAGCCCTCCCGGTAGGAGGGCGACAGTCCACACCATAGAGCCACCGACGCTCCGCTCTAGTTTAAGATGTTCATGTGTTATTGCAAATAAAACCTTATTTTTTCTTTGTTTTTTATAAATAATAAACTAACTAGATGCACAATTTTAATCAAAATGTGTCCGCGGTAAGTCTGTCCATTGCGTCAGTTGGGCAGAAATTTCATTATCAGGTCACCCGCTATATGTCATCATGACATAGTAGTGTGCTCGTGCTTTTGATTTTGTACTTTTAATGAAGCGTTAATGTCAAAATTGAAATAAATAATTTTACGTTCTAAATATAACAATAATTATACGTAAGTGTTATGGGGCTCGGATATTGGAACACTTACTCTCTTGATCGAAATATCTATCTTAGTGCTTCCGGAACCTCTGGATGGCAAATGAATGAAAGGGCGATCAAAGTTTTTAACTTGTAAATCCATATCGACTTGATAAGAAGAAGAGCATATAAAAATATAATAGCGATAAGGAATTCAAATGAAATGCTCTTCTTATTCATCTTTAAAGTTTGAATGCCTCTTACATATCAATACAATCAATCTGATGCCCATATGTGAAGTGTTCAACTTTGAACCTTCCTCAACTCAAATAAGTTGTTCGTTTCCGAGCCATTGTACACAAGGACTTTGTAAGAATGTCAGCCCGCATCTATGCCATCTGATTGTCAATTAACATTGTATGATGACGTTCTTGACATATAACTTATTTTTTCATTTTATCTTTCCATTACTTATTGTTAGAAAATAAACGCCCATTTCAATAGTACATTACATATTATTAAAAGTTTTAAAAGCGTATCGCAATTAATACATCAATTTATCAGTTTTTGGGAGTTAAATTTTCAGTAAGGATAAATATCATTATTTGTCACATACATTACACAGTAGACATGTCAGTTATCTGCCCGGATAAGCTGTAAAGGCCACTTGCGGCCAACAGCAGTAGTCAGTTCGAAAAAAAAAAATTGTCAGTTAATTTTAAGAAAATAACTCCATTTTCGTCGGTCATCATTTGTATGCAGCATTCATGTTCTTTATCTGCACAGTAGTACGAGTAAATATTTTTCCATTAAACCAATTATGTTATTAACGGTTTAAATAGCCGTTGCTTAGATGAAGTTATGCATGAAAGTTCAAGTAAAAGTAGAAAATGGTAATGCGTCTTCACATTTCGTCGGTGACGCAACGCCGGTCAAGCTGCTGAGATCACGGTTTCACTTTCGCAAATGCTTTAGATACATAAATACATGTCTCACGTTGTTTTTTTAAGATTCAATGTTAATGTTATCGTATACTGAGACATAAACATCAATTTATAATTCGTTTACTAGGTGTACTAGTCGTCTAGGTAGGTACCACCGCAGCCAGATATCGTCCCGTAAAATAGGAGTGCTTTGCACTCTTGTTTCGGGTGTAGGCACTGTAGCTAGTAATTTACTGGGTATAAGAAATCTAACATCTGACGTCTCGGGTCGGATTTCTTTTAACACTGCATCTGTCATGGTCAGGCGTATCACTTACCACCAGGTGAGCCAATTGACCGTCCCGTTCACTTATGACATAAAATATTAGATTATAGAGTTAGATAGATATTAGGTTCATAGTTTAATTTAATAATATAGATATATTTAAGCGCATGCAACATGTATTGTCTACCACTCGTACGATAGCTTATGTATTAAATACTCGTATATCATTATCGTATTTTGTTTTCACAATTGTATTAGAATTTATCTATTTAACCAGATTGCAAAGCAACTGTTGCACCAAGTATCACTTCAATTAACCATTATTGATTCCGACGCATTCAATCAATGCGAAATCGTAATTTCATTTGGCCTTTGATTCGAAATTTATAGCTATTCGCTCCATTGAACTTTGCATTTGCAGTTTCTAAAGGTTGCCTCTCTTTTTTATTTTCTAATTCATCATTTGTTATCCTCTATGAAAGCAAGATTATGAATTGAAAAAAAAAGTAAATATATCCAAAATTGACACAACAATACAGCCCAGATAAAGTTTTGTTATGAATAATTTTCTAATTTAGGAAAACTGATTAACCATGGGAAATCGACAATTCTTATGCAATCAACTCAATAGCAGTTAAATCTTGTGTTTGAATGCCAAAATGGCACGAAGGAAGACACGGTCAGTAAAAATGACGCTGTTTTATTCAAACGGACTTACTTCACTGGCATTTAGCGAGTGCAGATTACTGACATGCTTGTTTTACATCACTACAAGTCTAATAGTGGCACCTGACTTAGGGAAAATCGCTTTACGTATGAAATTTAAAAAAATTGCAACATCCACAGAGGTCACTGGCATTTATTGGTGCGCTTTGTTTATTTAAAACATTTTGGTATCATTGGTACGAAGTCTGTTTTTTTGGGTAGAGCTTTTCTGTTGACTGCAGCTTCATGCAAGATGGTTACTTAGTCCATGGTATGACCAACAAATATTTGTCATCATAGATTTTGATTGGTTTCTCAATTTTATCACTTGAGGCATTTTAGGTATTGTGATAAATAAGTGGTATTGATTCTGATGAAATGTAATAAAAGTACGGGTTGAATTGTAATATGCATCAAGACGTCAGCCATTTATTCCATTAGCGACAACAAAAAAACCGTTAGCCGCGTCGTCGACTTAATGAAACGAGTTTGAATTCATCAAGGAAATTATGTTATTGTTATATTTATAATTTATTGACCGGTGCTGACCAAACAAACTTTTCTATATAAAATCATCAGACGTCTGATTTTTTATAAATCTGCTGAAAAAGATACAATATTATGTATTTTATAAGTATCGTTTACTACAATGTATTAAGCTTTACTGTAACTGGCTTTGAAATTAATGGCACGCTTTCAATCATTAGGTACCACATTTCAGAAAAGCCTTTGCAATTTTATCTTAACAAGAACATTGCAAAAATCTCTGGTGATTGCTTGGCGATAAGTTACCTCCAAATGTTAGCCTTGAATCGGGAATAGTTAAGTCACAAACACACAACAATCTAGTCACGTGCGATGATCTGCACCGATTCGCTGTAATGTTTTTTACTATCACTAATTAATTTGCCTATGTACAAAAAACAAAATTTTCCACAAATTTATCTTCTTATTTTTAACAAACACATTTCATGATATTTAAGCTCAGGTATATTTTGCAAGAGGAATTTTGGAAATTAATTATAGGTAATTTAATTTTTAATTCAGATATTGCGCACGTGCTGACTGAACCAAGCAAGTGCCAAGGTTCAATTAAAAAAAAAAACCATTATCTCTATAGTTTTAAGTACCTTGCATTGGAACTTAAAGCTGGCCAAAATCATAATGTCTTAGTAGTTCATCTTTTGTGTCGTGATGGAGCTTTTTAAATTCAGGTACACGTTCTGTCTCTTTCTCTCGACCGGGTGCGTTGTTTGTGCGCCGGAGTCGATGCGACTGACTGGGGACACACCAGTAAGCGAGGCGACGCTGTCGCGATTGTCGTCTAATGCGTCGCGTTCAAAATTTAAATTTTACGATCGTGGTCTTTGTGACAGAACCTAATATGTACGCCGATGCATGTCTATGTTTCCTCCATGTAATTGCTCAAAGACAGTTTTAGTTAAAATGTTGTGGTGTGTTAATCTTAAAGCACGTGTGTTCTTGCGGAATTGCAGCTGTCGCTGTACCTCATATAAATAAGGATTAAAAAGCTTAAGGACTTCGATTACAACAACGTTTTTATTTTGATCCGAGTATCTAAGCACATCACAGACAAGGGATAAAAGCTTAAAAGATATATTTAATGCATACGATTTTCCAATAAATTATCATATCCAAAAAAATTATCCATATATGAAATGTGAAGCACTATATTGAAAGTTATATTCCGAAGGTTCTATGCACCAAGGTTATTGCAAGCGAGCGCGTTCGCGTGCACTACGCGTATGCCGTGAAAGTATTTGGAACGTTGTCTTCACTGTGAAATATTTTAGCATATTAATGTCCAATTCTCGAGCTTTCTATGACTTTAAGTTGACCATAAAGAACAACATGTCATTTGGTTCGAGTACATCCAGTTGCGTTCGCTGCAAACGCATAAATTACACTTTCAAATATTTAAATGGTAAACTTTAAAGTAACAAACCGATTCGTCTGCTGTTTTTATTGCAATGATTAATTCAGCCACCACATTATTAGAATCAGAATTACACCTTGATTAATTCATTTACTCAGGTTTGCTAACCTACTATTACTCTATATCAGAGATCATCGTCACGTATTGCTACTTAAACAATGATTAGAAAGTTGCATCGATGCCATCAGTTTGTGATAAGTGATTGCGTGTTTGACAATATGCTCGTACGCAGATAATAGTGATGTTATCTATAATAACCACAGAGATCATTACTGGCATCGCCGGACCATAGAAAGTTGATATATGATGTTGTATGTATTGTAACATGACAACTATTGGGTGCTATTGAAATGTTATAAACCTACTCACTATGACAACCACGTCACGTGCGGAATTTAATCCGTTACATTTTGTAACTATGACAAAGGAAGAGTTACATGAAGCTAAATTATTGTTTAGTTTATTGGTATTACCAAGACGCGTTATAATTTATAATGGTGATTATTGCTTGACATGTTGCAAAATCTTGGAATACTTGCCCAGTTTTAAAGAAAGCAATAGCGACTAAAAGAATAAATTCAATTGGGTTCTTGAGCTTACTCCCAAGAATCAGTGCTGTTGAGAACCAAACTGAGTATCGAAGCAAAGAGTGGTAAAAAAGCTATAGTCATTGATGTATTAAAATACGGGAAAAATTAAGAAACACAATTGATTAAGTTATTGAATGTTGTTACGTTTTTGTTTAAAACCTTTTTAACTATTTAGATTACCACTATAGTCAAGCAAAAGTTAAACAAATAATTACATTCGTGTCCCTACCGCCTTACCGTTACTATTGAATCCAGGCCATCCCTGGCTGTTCTATTTCTGTAACCGACTAATAAATTCCTACAATGAATGCTAATAAAGGCCCCTTTACGTTTCTGAATCACCAAACTGACACGCATCTCCTTTATTTATGATTTGAAAACAAGTTGATGCCACTGAGATTGTTTAGGTACTTCTGAATGGCGTATGTGTATTGTCTATCAACAGACGTAATCATTTATGAAGCTTTTAATCATGCTTATCTATAACTCATTTGAATTTGTTCCTAGTAAGCAGATTCTTGTGTCTCCTAAGAGAAGACTGAGAGTTTAAAAACTATTTGAAGATACTTAGTAAAATATTTTACTGGAAGTATCACAAGTTTCTGATAAAACGTTCATTATTTTGGATGGGATCTGGTTCAGTACAAAGAATAACGGTTGACTTGTAACACGTGTAAAGACACATTTTTAAGAAAATTGCCTAACGCAAAGAAAGTTACTACTTAGCAGCATCGCCACTGATTTCTAGAGTTCCTGGATGCGTTCTCACGTATCATCGTTGGCCAGCCGACTGAATATGTGACCAATGAACTGGTTTCAACTTGGCTCGCTGATGTCTAGAAATCGTTTCCTACTAACTCGATCATGCGTTTAATGATTGCCACTCATATCTTACAAACACATGATTTGTTCGACTAATTAAATTCAATTAGGTACATGTGATATTTGAGATGCACGTATGTAGTGAAAGTATAGTTATAATTGTAATGCTAATTGAAATGTGGTTATTTGCACCCACTTAGTTCCCATTATCTAACTATTGCAACTAGATTACATTTGCATTAGTTTGATGGGCTCAAGAGACCTACTTCACGCTTCCTTGTGGCCGTATGCGATGACTCCAAAGATCTTGTGCAATACGTGTTTGCATCCCGTGACGCGTCCGTTGTTGCGAAAGCAATTGGTGCATAGGTATCGTTGTACACAATACAATCAAATAAATGATACCCGACATTATAACAATTACCAACGTTTGCTTTAACCAAGGGCTTTGCCTTATACATGTAGTAACGTACGCTTAAAAAAATGTATGCATATCTTTTTGCAAATAAAACGTTGTTGTAAATACAAAAAAATATTGCAGGTTGCGTAAACTTCATTGCGTTAACGTAAATATTAACGTTACAGTTTTATAATACTGGTAAATAACATTCAACGTGACAATGGAATTACTCTTATCAGCATGTGGAACATTAAAGTTCGTTCATTGTCTTCCAAGAATAAAGTGATATTCAAAGTTTTTGCGGCAATATGAAAATCAAGCGTTACCCTGGTAAGCATGGAGGACCCGTGGCTTTCTATCGATGATAGGACGATGGACTTGGTGTACGCGGCTAATTGGGTCGGTGCAAGAATCTCAGTAATTATAATGAAAATGATAATAGTTCTGAAAAAAAATATAACTCAATTTCTAGAAGTAAATCATGTAGAGATGTTGGTCGCGGGAATGATAGAGATTATGACTGTAAACCATACTCAGAGGATAGTGGTACTATTCTAGCAACGTGCCCTGTGAAAATATATCTCAACTAGCTAAATACAACAAACTATTGAAGAAAAGGCCAGAGCCAACAATAATCTTATTGCTCAAATAAATTAAAACATAGTTATAGTTTTAAAGATATGCCGAACGGTTATAAACCGTCAACGCTAAGGCGGGTGAAACGAAGGAATTTCACAGAGTGGGACATTGAGGCTTTTGGAACTAAAGGTAAACAGCCACCTGTGCCACCTCAACGTAAGGATTCCCTAAAATATGCGCACAGACAAAGAAAAGCTGACTCAAAAAAGAACTGTTATCCGCTACCGGATCCCGGTCCTGTGCCGGCTGATCCTTCCTCTGAATCATATTATGAATATTATTCAAGAGTCAGTCAGCAAAACAATGACACAGACAGTGATAAATTAAAACTAATACATAGAGAAACTAAAAAGGAAAATATCCATATAATGGTGAATCCTCTGATGGCAATTCAAGGAATTTTGGGAATGATGCAATGTATCAAATCATAAACACAATGGCAACCTTAGACTTGACACCAAAAAATCTAAAGCGCATCAAATATCCGAAACGGATTGTGAACCGGAAGATTTGGGCTTTACATGAGGCCGATTAATGGCTCGTTATCTACATGCGAACAACTTCCTGACCACACAACGAACTAGTACACGAACGCAGCGGACGCATTGAAGATGTTAAGCCCAGTTTCCGTTCTAAATCTCTTAGAGTAAAGAGCGAAGGTAGAGCACTCTCAGGGCTTATCTAGACGTGGCGCGTCATGATGGCATCCCACACAATGGCGTGACTGTCACTCAGCCGAAAAGAAACTTGTCGCCTAGCGAACAGCTGACCATGATGCAGTACGATATGTACAATGGAAACCAACATCCCCCTCTTACTCCAGTCAACAACGGGTTCAAGGCGGTCGATTTGGGAAAGGAAAGTGACTGTCGGACTACTAATAGTTACGAAACAAATAAAACGTGATAAGTATGGCAAGTTGTACAATACAGTGAGAGTGAAAAGTGACGATAGGTATGATAGATATAATGACATTATGTCTTTCGGCTCAACTAAAGATCGTATCAGCGAAGAACGAGTGTCGAACAATAACGGAGTATATTCGAGAAGTGCTAAAAGTTCTCGAGCAGTTCCGACTCTGACTTCTCAATACCTCGGCCGAAGTTGATTGTCCCTGTTCATACTTACGGACTCGTAAAAGAAGGACTGGTAATTTATGTCACGGGACAGCAACGCTACAGAGGCATCATTGGATGCAGGGATCGTTTTGGATGTAACGCGTCTCGAAGATGCCAATGATAAAGCGCCCGAAACTCATCATCAAAATGAAGAACCAGGTAATTGATTTAGTTAGATTGTTTATCAAAACTATTTTCGTCGTTAGATAAAATATTGTGCTTACATTGCTGATTGATGGATGAGATAGTGCATAATACTTTATTAATACTAGTAACCGCAATGATTTATGAGCATTTAAACATGTCTGAGTAGAAATTATTACTGATTACCTTCATATAAAAAATATGCATATGTCTAAAAATAACACAGATATGTCCAACAAAATAACTGGTGCACTTGCAATGAATACATATTACGACTTGTGTCAACTCTGTATGAGTATATTAATATAGATATTTAAACAGAAAACATACACTTACTGTAATATTGCCAATTGTATCATAAATTAGTAATTACACTATCCAATCAGTAGCTACTCGTACAACTTAATTCCTTAACAATAAATGTTCAATTTTTGAACTTAAGCTCTATTAGGATGAAAGTCATGAGTATGAGTCATAGTAAATTTGTACTTGAAATCCTATGAATAAAGTCTACTACACTTACTATTTGTAAACATGGAATTTAGTTACCTGGAAATGTAACTTCAATGGAAATTTACTATAATTGAAATGTTGAACGATTTGAATATTGAGAGCTGCGATTGAAATTAAAAATCTGATCGCGGCCTGATCTAGGAAGAAACTGGCACCAAGTTTCGTCCTATTGTGCAATAATCAATCTGTATCTACTCGATTGGACAAGTAGTACGATTTAAACATTTTAATACTGCCTAGAGTTTGATGGAATATAAGCTGTGCTTGCGGTTACGACAGACACCATGTAGAGTGCAGTGGCCAATACGCGCATACGCATCGGTTAACTAAAGTTGCTAAACTAACCGAGACCGGAATATTAATTAGACTTAACTCCGCACTGCCCCAGTTTTATGTTAAATCATGCATGAATATGAGTAATTAACACGTCTAGCTAAATAATTTTGCCGATAAGAACTGTATTACAAAATTAATATGACTATTAAAACGTTGTTTACACAAAACAGGATACAATCTGAACTAGAGCGGTTTGACATTTAATTTAGTTGGTGTCAACTAGTTTTTAATTGAGGAAAAGTAAGTGTGACAGGTTTGAAGTACTTAGCTTAAAATTATACTAAAAATCTATAAATATTGATGAAGCATATCTCTAGAAGGCCTGTCTTTGCAGTGAGATAGGCCTATAGTAGTGATGAGATCGAAAGAAATACGTTCTTTCTGTTTTTGTATAAATTAATCTCTTAGGTTAATGTCTGAAAAATGACTAACAGCTGTTACTAGTGAACGCAAAAGCTGTAATTATAACGTTCTTTTTGATAAGTTAAGTTTTGACTTGGAAGTTACAAGAAAAAAAATAATAGTTAAATTTTTCTTTGAAGAAATCTAGTCTACGAAAAACATATTCTCAGCAGAAAGTTCAGAAAGCTATGCATTTAAGATACAAAAAGAATTATAAAGAGACATTAGTTAACGTCATGTAAGTGAAACAATATAAACATGACGTAACAAGTATTGTAAATCGACTTTTATGCTGAACATTGTTGCGTGTTCAAAAAGGTATATTCGTGTGCAAAAGAAGGTAGACTTTTGTGGTTCAATGATTTGAGGAATGAATACATTGATTTTTAAAATCGACTTTTTATAACAAAAACGCAATGCCACTTTTGCAACATTGGTTAAGAATGTTGATTCTTGTTTCTTAATATGACTCTTCTTTTACTTGTTGCCATTATTTCATTAATGACGAGTCGGCTTGATTACTAAATATAAAACTGTACGTCATCACTTGTCACATAATTCTCTATATTTCAATTGCAATAAGTATATTAAGAAATCAACGCTTTGATTGTACCAATAAAAAAGTTCTAATAATTTCCATTTTGTAGATTTTGTTATAGCCTATGAAAGACTTGTGCTTTATATAACTTTTAAAAATGTGAATAATATTAAATAACACCACTTGTTCAACACAACAAAACAGAGATATATCATATATGAAATAAAGACATAAAGCGCTGTAGCAAGCAATTGAATAAACCGAGTTGGAAGCAATAATTCCATAACCCAACAACTTTCATTGTTTATCTTATTAAAAGACTGTAATATTACCTACTTATTAACCTCAAACAAAAAAAACAAAGTAAGCGAAAGTATTTTTGGAAAACAAAAATCCTCCATGTGCGACAAAACTCACATGTACCTATTCATTTATAAAGAGTGTAAAACTATTGTAAGATATTCTTATAAAAAGTTTTTTCTTTCCAATGAAAGGAGTCTAGCTTATTTCGTACACTTCATTCAACAAATTTGCACATTTGCGATGTCCGAACCAGTAATTTCCGTTGGGACACGAATTGCCTTGCTATTACATTCATTATGCAGTTTTGCAATAGAGTGACAGTTTATAGTACATGTATGTGCGCCTGTCTTGTAGCAGATAGTATGTTTCCTCGAACGTCCCTATTGCAATGTTCCAAAGATTTGCAATACGACATTTACTTAAAAGGAGAATTGAACATTTTACATACGTAAGTATGAATTGTGACTGCAAACAATGGAATCTCTGATGTGTTTAATAAGCATAACGAATAAAAAATGTGTAGTGAAATTACTAGGTAGGTATGAGAGGTCTAACAGCTGCCGTGGTAGGTGCCGGGTACGGGTAGTCATCGAATTGCTCCAAAATGTATTTGCCATGGCGGCATATTCTTACCATTCGATGAGCTAACGGTTCGTCAAGTTTCCTACATAATACAAAAAAGGCGGATGATTATCCGTAAAGATGCGTCATGGAAGCCACGTTGACTTTGAAAGCTGCTTTACAATTTTTATGAAAGCTTTGATCATTAGTTAAAAATAACGTTCTCTTTCGATCAATTTGATATAATATTTTGTTAGTTTTTTAAATGCTCTTACTAATGGCTAATACTTTCCAATAAGACATTTTAAAAATTACTACCAATGCCCATACATTTGTATTGTCTACGCATACACACACACAGATTTAAGCTCATTTAGCTCTGTGAAATGTGATCAAACTGCTTCCGCGCATGCCAAATAAGCGAACTGTAAGAATTGCTGGCTGAATAAAATATCAACGATCTCGTTACAACAGAGGTGGCCAAGAACAAAATGTAGTTGGAAATGCATTATGCATGTGGACGATCATATCTCGATTGTTTGGTCACTAAGTAGAGTACACGTATTGAGCAGGCTAACTGGACCTCCTGACCAAATTAATAAGTATTCTATCTCAAATAGTGTCATGGCGTACAAAGAGCTTAGATTTTTAGAATTTTCTATAAGTTAACTTTGCTGTCTATCTGTCGCATCCCTTAAATCAGGGAAACGATGCCGCTTTAGCAGCAGATAGCCTTAACAATCGGTAAATTTTCGAGTGAAGGCTCAAATAATATCAGATAATTTTTCCAGAGTATGTGGTATAATATTCAGGATATAGATGAGATAATATATTCGCCAGGATTGCAATTATAGAAAATCAATTCATAATTGCCGGTCATTGTAATGGATTACATGTTATGAAAAAATAAAGGCAGGTATAAAAGCAATCAATTAACTAGCGTAATACAGGCGCAGCTTAACAGATAGCTATATAAGAATAATAATCTACAGACACTTAATCCTAATAAAAATACATTACAAGAAAGTGAATGAACTTGAAAACTGTCAGAACACAGGAATCTTATCTACGTGTTAAAATCTCATATTGACTTTATCTATTGTCCAAGTTAAAGAGTACTTTTTTGTGTGTTGTTTAACGTTTTGTTAAATACGACGTTAACATGGATCTTAAGCTTCTGTTTGATAGATCGTGTCTGTTTGTTTAAAGACCTTGTAGAACAATGGTTACGCATTCGCTCTTTTAAGAAAGGGAAAACTGTAAACGTTAATCACATGTAGAGATTAGTTTCCGTCAGTGAAAACAGTCTACTTTTAAGTTATATGTCACCGGAAAATTCAAGAAAGCAAATTTACAATTTTTAGGAAATTTATAAACTTTTAATTTCTACACTATAGATAAATTGCATAATTTTACTTTTACATTATTATTTTTCTATCAACCAGCCTATGTTCGATTGCAACGCATAGGCCTAACCATACAGCAGGCTATCGGAAGGTTGGGCCGAAACCCACCGTGAGCCCAATGCGGATTACGGCTGATGGATATTAACAATATCATCCTAAGATATCCTACGTAGTGGCAACAGACCTTATGTGCATTTCAAAGCAAGGATGATTACGTAAATATATTTCGGTCCAGCAGCCGAGAAAGTATCGGCCTAACGCGCTAACTGCTACGCTTATCGAGCGTATATATGATTACTTTAATAAATGTTTAACGTATTGATTTAAATGCCGGTATATACGAGTAATATGTATTCAAACATACAAGGTTTCCCTGAGTGACTTTTGACTCTAACCCTCCGCGCTGGTCCAATGCGTGTTAACAGTTGTGATTCCTTAGATAATTATAAAAGAATAAACAACCATGTTGAGTTTTTTCCCTTTTGCAATAGTTACTGGTGTTGGCTGAAGGTGGCCTTTTCAGCTTCAAAGAGCAATTTAATTAGCTTGGCTCTTAGTGTGCAAAGATCGCTTACATTTCACACACAATATATATTTGATCATACAAATTAAATTGTGGCTAATGGTTCTTGATTTATTTAAGTGTGACAATAAACAATAGTGTCGTCGACCCTGATCGGACATTGTCCGGGTTAGTCGTCGTGTCACAGTTCATATACAAATTACATTGTCGTGTAGATAGTGATCCACTTGTTGAAAAAAATCCATAAGAGTTTTAATTATTTTTTGTAAATACACAAAATGAAATTTTAAAATTTAGTACATATACCTAACTATTGATAATGTTATTTTTAACATTAAACTACAGTATGCATAAATGAGTCAATTAAAAATAGTATATTATATAACATAAATTTAGTCTACGTTAGTAATGGAGTTGGTCCAATGAATAAGTTTATTTTAAGAATAAATATTTTTTTATATTTTTGAATGACAATAAAGCTATAATATAAATAAATATAAACCACTACTTACCTAAATATATTTATCACATAATACTACCAAGAGTTTTAATGAAGATTTAGGATTTAATCAATGTCAAAATAAATTATTAGGTATGTTTTAATCATTCCTTCACTAATTCGGACTGTGTAATATCTATTCATAGACTTCTGCGCCCATTGATATATAATTACCGATAAACCGACAATTATTATTCTAGATACTGAACTGTAACGCGTCATCACTAGTAGATACGTCACAAAGCAAGTGAACAACCAATTCACACGACGTACCATTTGTTCGCACGGTTATCCACTACAACCCTGAAGTGGCAATTTTCAATTACTCAATTGTACGCTGTGCTCATAAATTACATGATGGCTGCCTATGCGGGCCGTGTACTCGAGTGACCTTATTATTGTTAAGATTTTTTTCAATGTGTTGTTTTTACTTAAACATCGTCGGAGAGCGTCGGTGATCTGGAGGCGCAGTTGAACTGCGCCGCCAAGTACCAAAGTATTTTCCAGTTTTAAAAATTATACGTTTATCCGTCGCTCCCACGGTTAAGGAAAACATTGTGAGGAAAACCTGCGCACGCCAACGAAGAAATTCAAAGGCTGTGCGTGAACTCAGCCAATCCCTACTGCGCCCTCGTGGACGACTAAGGCCTGTACACTATGCGGGTAGGCACGTGCCCCTCGACGTATAATGAGCTGATATGATGAATAATACCCTTTTAAAGACGCGTTAAGGTGAACATTGTAAGGAATATTTTTATTATGACTTAAAACGTAAGTCAGCTTTGTGTCAAGGTAAAATTATCATATACCGTGGTTGTGTCAAGCGGCTCGGATTTTTTTTTGTTGGCGTTTCTTCGTGATTGTATCTAGTTAGTTTATGGTATATCTAACTCGTAAGGCATTAATCAATGATTCCTCTAATATAACTAAGTATAAAAACTTCACAGATAAGTTGTTTTATTGTGTACTATTTATATCAAAAACTAATCTGCTTAAATAATCTTAATAGAAGTAATTAGACGTTTCAAACAAAAAAAAATTTTGGAATCAAAATTACAAAAAAATCTTATCAAAAGAAAATCTTATGACACAAAAGTATTTCGTTTATGAAATTAAATATAAATTACTGCAATGTAACGACTGATCCATCGAAATAATGTCATTAAGTCATCGCCATAAAGATAGAGGTGATGAAATAATGAACACGAAGTGTTACCTAAATCAAGCAATCATAATCATAGATGAATATAATCTTGTATCTATATTACTACGCAATGCTCTAATGTACTTTATAATACTTTCCCTTTTACTCAATTTTTGTGCAATAGGAGGTCGAAGTATCTTAAAATATGAATAGCCGCTATTCACACTTCAATTATATCCATATCTTTTAATTCATCCAAAGACTGATTTTATCATTACTTTTAACATATGTGTTAATGCTAAAAGTAGCCAGATAAAAATTTTGCCAATGGTACGAGTATACACCAACTAAGGAAGGGTTAAGACAAATAAAATCTGAAAATGATGATTGAAAGATTGTGTTTACTTTGATGATTTTTGAAGTTAGAAGTACTATAAAATAGTAGCGTGCTGTCGTTTTACTCAATAAATAGGCAATTGATTCGTTAGTCCGCTGAGTAAGATATATTATAGTAAATTTTAACAAAATCGATTTAGCTGGGTTTGCTTTAACCCTTTGAACGTTAATGACACATAAAGGCGTCAGAAACAATAGATTTTCTTGATCCCTGGCGTTTAAAGGGTTGAAAGTAACAAATAAACACCCCAAAAGACATACGTTTTTTACGTATACATTGTAACAAACTTTCGCATTAATAAAAAGGCAGGAACATTATTTAAACATCCATTTTAGAATTGAACGTGATTCAAAGATTTTGAAATTGATGTATTGTACTTGAAATTACATTTCTATCTGAAACAGCTTGTGCCATATAAAACAAGCTGTTATAAAGCTTTTAGGAATATGATATTCCATATAATCGAGCCTTTAATATAATTAACCAATAATTTCTTTTCCCAGAGGGTCGAGTGGAGGTGTCTCGAGAGAACAAATACCTCAGCACCATGGCACCAGGCAAAGTGTTCGGGGAGCTGGCCATACTCTACAACTGCAAGCGAACTGCCACAATCAAGGCTGCTACCGACTGCAGGCTATGGGCCATCGAGAGACAGTGCTTCCAGACCATTATGATGAGAACTGGACTCATCCGGCAAGCGGAGTATACGGACTTCTTGAAGAGGTATGGACAATTTTTATTTTATCAATCCATCGATCATCTGAATAATTGCGAATTGCGAATCGGTCATTGTTGAACAATGTTTATTTTATGAATCCACAGAAATTTAAATAGAATCAGAGATCACTTTAATGATAAATCTTTGTAATAAAAAAGTTACTTGTAGAAAAATGACAAAACTCTGTAACCAATGATATAAAAGTTTAAAAGAGTGGCTATCGAGTTTCTTGCCGGCTTTTCTCGAAGATCCTACTTATTCCGAACCGTGTTAAAGTCATAAAAAAATTAATAATAACAATGGACGATTCAAAAGTATCTGTAACACATTTATTTTAATAAAGTTTTGTTTGTTTATTACAATAGCCAGTTACCGAAACGTTTCTTAAAATTGGCGTTACGTTAAAAGATTTATTAAGATAGTCATGACCACTTGTTATTTTATTATTGTCTGATGTCAAATGTTGCGTCAAGCATAGATTGTATGTTTGTTTAGGTTTTGATGTTCTGAGCCGTTATTGAGACAATCTACCTGATGATTATTGATATACTAACGATATCAAAAATGCACTTCGTTGTAATTGCTTATGAAGTGTTTTATGTCACAATATCCAATAAATTTCCAAAATGACTTGCTATTCAACCAACCCGTTACACGACTATTAATTGTTATTGCAGGAGAAAAAAGTCGCTTCAAGGTTTATCGTTGACGAGTTTTGTATACTATCCTTTAGAAATCCGTCAAATTAACATGTTGCATCAATTTAGGAAACCATTTGAAACTTTAAAAGATATTAATACAGCATATGTTGCCCAGGAAATGTGATTTATTAGACAGACAGCCATTTATATTAGAATCTTAATGTATCATGGGCTAAAATGTCTCTAAATGAAATTAGAATGGCATTTTTTGAGCAAGCTCGCTCCATCTTAGAGCACGTATCTTCCACTAGGATAGTCTGTGCTCAACAGCAAGCCCATTATAAATAAATAAAAAGAAGAAACATTCTTGACAAAGCTGTGAACCACAAATAAGATACCTATTTCTAATCATAATAAAAAAAAACCTACTGAAAGAAAAGTATATCTGTGTGTGGTGGACACTATTTTAAAATAACCTAATTTCGCGATTCGTTGAATTTTCTTACTATCTATTTTAGTAACGGTACTTAATTTGTACTACCTATACAATATAACAAAAAACGTTGTTAATTTCATTGTTCTTAGTTCTTACCAGCTTTAGAGCTAGGCTCAGGTTATAAACATATTTATTGCGCTGGGTTCACCGAATAATGTTTTCATACAATTGATGTTATGATTACGATCCTATAAACATATCGCATATTTTGATATCGCATATATCCTATGTTATTATAAATTAAGTGTGTCAATTTGTTTTTGCCAATTTAAAGTTGCAATGTTCTGATATTGTGAGCAGAATTGGGTGTCCATTGTTTCTGTGGATGTACCAAGTCATGAGGTCATTACGATAAGGTGACAATGACCTTATTTGAAATATCTTTGTGGCAGATAACGGATTCGAATGAATCAGTAACACAAGTTCTCATTTCTAAGGAATTTTAAAAATCTTAGGTATTGTGTTTGAGAGTTGACGGATATGAAGATAAAAATACATTTTCATTGCTTAAGAAGTTGAGAACTTGTTAGGGCCACAATGTATGACAGAACAACGATAAAAATATAATGGGCAATTCCAAAACAGTTATCGTACCCTTTTTAGTTTTATTTTATAATACAAAGGCAATATTATATTGTAAGATTACACTTTGAGGAAGCAAAACTTGTAAATATGTTCAAACGGCTTTTAACATGTGTCATTTGTTCTTGAATCTATGATGTGTTTATGTAATGTTGTACACACTATCTTAGTAAGATAATTTTGGTTCAGTAACAATGTGATAATGTGTGAAAAATTAATATTATATTTTTAAGAGTATATGCTTTTTAACTTGAATGATTTGAGAAAACAAGGATTTAAAATAATAGAACAGTAACATAGAAAATATTGCATATTTTCTCTTCGTGTTTTTTGAATTTAGAACTCACGATATGGTAAAAGTGAATTCGGTAAGGCGCATCGTTAAAATTGGAATGTCAACTCATTATATTTATAGGCAGTATTAAAAAAGCAAATCATGCTGAATGCAGTCAACAGATTAATTTAATAGTACTTTCTTTTGGAAAGCTATTTATAAATAAAGACTTTATTTCGGTATGTCTTCCTAATAAGACTCCTTGTTTACTTAATTGGGTGCGATAACCCCGCTACGATGACTACGCCCAACGGGGCGACTGATTTGAAAACGTTTCTGTTCCGACCTATTTACACATGTGCTCATCACTTCGTATTTTATCGCAGTTCTTAAGTAACTGTTATAAAATACGTTGAGTGATTTTGACATGTCTATCGACAATCAAATTATGTGTATTTATATTTATAGATACTTTTGATAATTAAAGCTTTAATTTAAGATAACGGTATCTGGTTTATAAGCTTTGCATTCAGTGCCAAGTTATCATTATTATATAGAATGTCATGAAATCGAAATATGCGATATGTTTTAATGTTTAGAAAGAAAAAGAAATTTACCCTGTGTGGGTGGAAGCAAGATGTTTAAATTAAAGTACCAAAAACGGTTACATGTAGGAAACCCCTACGCCAGTACCGGTTGTAGATACTGTATGGGGATTGAACTCGAACTCTGTGTGTAGTAGCGGCATATAATATTTTATTAATATACAATATCATTAAGTAGCGGATTACTCAGCTATTACATCATATTGATATGAGTCTTCGCAATATCCTTATTACACGCAACTTTTTATTTCAAACTATTCCGTTACTGAATGAGTGCAAAATCTGTCAGTTGACACATAGTCATGCAGACTCGATGCTAGGTACTGTAGTTTGTACAGTAAATGTTATGTACTTAAGTTTTATTCAATTATTTTACTTACTTTCACTAGAAACTTTGAGCAAAGCTACGGATGGATAGGTAGTTTATCTTTTTTAATTTCAGTAGTTCCGACGAAGCTTCGGCTTCGGCTTCTGTCGGCCACCTTCGGCCAAAAGCAAACCTTCGGCTTCGGCCCAAAACCCGCCGAAGCCGAAGTTCGCCGAAATCCGAGCAAACCGTCGGATTGAACGAACTGTTACGAAGACGTGCAGACACAGACTAATCTGTGCATTTAATTGACCAACATTTAATTATTTATTAAGAAATGTGTTTGTTCATTTTATTTATTAGTCTAGTTTCGGCTTTTCGAGTAAACAAAAGCTGATTGATTGGTCTGATGTGATTTATAAAAACTTAATAAATAAATGATTATTTTTTACGAATAAATCACAAACTTTTTATCATCTTTGAACACTTCCATATGAACAGTCAATATATTGAAGTTTAAATAATATACATAATTGTAAGCTTGTAGACAATATGAACAAAATTATAAGAGCTTATAAACTTCGGCTCGCTTCGGCTTCTGCGAAGATTGTGGCGATTGCCATTAATCGCTTCGCTTCGGCTTCGGCCGAAAATAGACCTTCGTCGACACTATTATCAGTTATAATGATTTTTTTCATTGAATAATGCCATTGCGCACTATAAAGTAAATAACGAAACAAAAAAAAAACAAATACCAGTATGGTATGGCCAGATATCGGGGCATCCCTTAAATTCTTTACCTAGTTCTTCCATTCCCGTTATTCTTGTTTTTATACATTATGCTAATTCAAGATCTTTGTGAAAGTGAAACAACAACATTTTACAGTTTAGGTTGTTCGATTTTATTTTTAATTATAAATACATACGAAACTAATACTATTCATCAACAGCTTTATAAAGGTCATCTTTATTTGCAATATAGAGCGTGAAAAGTTCAATATGCTAAATTTGCAATAGCAAACGGTAGGCAACAAAATAGACGAAACCGTATCACGTAGGTTATATAACTTATTGTCCTGTTGATTAAATGAATACTTTTAAATATTCTCCTAAACTTAACATTCTTACAAGCACACAAATTTTAACAATACAATACGGTTTTCTAGTATGCTAATGACATTCTCACTTCAGTGCCCCGGCCTTTTTGAATCCTCGCCATTACAAGTTTCACAATGATGTATACAGTGCATACTCGCGGTTGAGCTTCGACGATGACAAAAGGATAATGACCTCAAAGACACTTATGCAAATGCACAGAGCGTGCAACAGGCCTTCTTCAGCTTTCGTTCGCTTATTTGCATTCTTTCTGCCCTTACTACATACTATTGTATTTCGTGCAAGGAAGTTAAGTGGAGATCTGAGTCGAATTTCTTACCTCGTCAATACAGCCATCTTCTACTTATCTATTCGTCTCAGCGGCTCACGTATAAGAGTTCCAGAGAATTTTCCCACCAATCTAGTCACGTGTGGATGGCCAGAGCCTCGTTCGTTGTTTTGCAGGAGTAGGCAAGGGTTTGGGAGTATGACGATAGTATCGAAAAGTTTGAATTGAGACCAATTATAAGTTTATCAGACTGACGTTTTCCTATCGAATATTAATGGTCTATTGTACGTTGACTTTGGAATAATATCGAATACAGATTTTTTTGCGTTATTCTTAAAAATCCAATATTTACATCATATATCTTTTGAGATCCAAGCTATCTACTTTTATAGTCAGCGAGTATTGACCAAGCACAGCGAGTAACAACTGTGACGCCTCTTATGTTCAAAATATTGGGAAGGTCTTATGCAGCAGTAGGCATAATAAGTTTATTAGTAATTAGGTTCTGTTTATATAAAGCGGTCAATTACAATGCTAGAGCGTTAAAAGAGTGAAATGGAAATTCTGAAAAATATATAGCTTTTAACCTATACGCTGCGCTTCTATTAACACATTCGTGTTTATCTGTGAAGTTATAAACATTCTCTGGTATGATGTTATTATGTGCAAGTTCAAATGCACTGGTAGAGTCATTAAATAAAATGACAACTTTAATGACGTAACTAACGATAATTATCATAAGGAGCAGATATTTCCTAGTCCATATTGCTTGTTCGATAAGTTAGGGGATATGATGATGTATTCTTAATACTGTGTAAGCCGATAATTGACGCTTTTTTTGGTACCTAAAAATATTATGATATTCAAGAAAAGTAAAAGTACCTAAACAATAATTTGAAATATTACTCCCGCCACAGTAGTTGTTACTTGTTTAAAATATATTTTAAAAAAATATAAAAGATGTGATAGGCAGCAGGATAAAGGGTCAAAACTAAGCAACTGCACCGTAATGGCTTGTCTAATCATTGATTCACTGAAAACGACAGCTGTCTATAGCAGTAAATAAATAATCATGAACTATAAGCATAACTATAGGTATCGACGCATGTTAGCTGAGTTATCTATTCCGACAACAGACCTTTTACCTTGCAGAATTTCTGTAGCGGCCTTAGCGTGTCTTGTAAGATGTCTTAGTCTCAAATATTAATGATATATTGGCGTCAGTGGAACCCGACAAGCTTTGTCTGTTCATTGTTCGTGTCTTTAGGATCAAGAGTATGCCCATTTAATTTAATATTGTTTGTAAATAACCCAAAACAAGACTGGATGGGAAACGATTCCTAACGAGTATGCTCATGCAGTTTACAATAAAGTTAGTGTGTTTAACAAAATAAACAAGGATTTAGTTTTATTTATGACATTTGAAAGAAAAACAGGGTATTGTGTCTTGTTAGAAAACGTGACACAAGAAAATAATAAAAACTGCCAATTGCAAAATGTGCATGAAAACACTTTAATAGAGTTTTATATACTCGTATAAAAATAAATAATACAGTATTCAAATGGAACATTATAATTGAACAAACCGGAATAAAAAAGCACTGTCCTGCATTTCGTCCACGTTATAATGACTGCGCCATTCTGGCTTTGTTTGTATTATATTGTGATCATATCTATGAAATATACAAATTTTAATCACAATAACCGTTCCGTTTATAGCAAATATGATGTAAGTAAACTCTTAGTTTACGTGATTTTTTGTAAACTATTAAACCAACAGTAAAACAAAGGCATTGTTGTAACTTTGTCACCGTTGCTCAAACGCCCGTGCTTGCGGGTGTTTTGCGAAATAGTCCAACCGTGTTTGTTCCGTAGCGAATATATCAATATAATTTTTGCAATTCCCTCAATGATAAGTTGATGGATTGCACAGTTGTTAAAGACACCTGATTGCATTAGTGGACGTTTTGGCTGTAGCTGTAGACTGATCTATTTAAACAAGTGGGAACTTGTCAATCTAAGTTAAATTGAAATTTGGATTGACCAGCATGTTGTCATCCTATATTTTTTTGGACTCATTATTTTTTAGAATCGTATTTATATATTTTTTTAATTTCAAGCGTTTTCATTGAGTTCGATATTTTTCGCATCGACGAGTTTACAACTCGACATAAATAGACCTTTTTCCATTTTACACTAGATTTTCCAATAACTCCCTCTATTGTACCAACCTTAAAATCGTTTTAAAGCAAGCCTATCGTGCCCCTGAAAACTATAAAAACCAAGCGCAATAATATGAATGCTCTCTCTCTCTCTTCAACCTATCGCAGTCCACTGCTGGACATAGGTCTCCCCCATTTTGCGCCAGATATCCCGGTCCTCCGCTTTTCTCATCTCTCTCATGAATGCTATTTCCAAAAAATATTTTAGCGCATTTTGTGATGATTATGAGCGAATTAACCATTTTATTACCCATAAAAAGGAACTTACTTAATTCAACGCTAATTCAAAGCCACTGCTTTACAATTCACTTTGTTGTTGACATTTGAAAACGCACTCCTTTCACTGTGACGTAATATCAGTTCTAGGAACCCAGGACCGGGTTGAGATAAAGCGTATATTGCCTAGGAACGTTAGTGATTACGATACTGGTAAACTATGATCCGGTAATCGGAACTCTCGAATAACCTCTTCAAATCCATCTTAAGCATTCTTAGAAGCAATTTCGTAGCAGCTTCTTTTATTTATTGCCAACATGTGACTAGATTAAGAGTATTCAATATTTCAATTTATATACATTACTCGGGTGAAATTGGGTATTTGACACCACTAATCGTTGACGCACTTTTTGAACTGTCAAAATTTACATTTCCATATATTTTGTATGAGATTATTGATATGTGACGTCATTGCTCACTATCATCAATTGACCTAATATTTATTTTTTAGTGTATTAAAAAATACAATATTGCAAATAAACAAAAGTGATCAATTAAACGACATATAAAATAGGTTTGTATTTATTGCGGTTGGTGGAAAATACCGAATTGGTATAGATTTTCATAAAATCAAGAAACTTTAGTTTTTTGCGATAAGTGCAATAAAATAATGTTTTGATTATGAGATTATGTGCGGTAAACGACCAACTCTTTCATCTTATTCATAGACACATGTTTCACAAAACATAGTTGTTGAAGACCTATTCAATGTCGTGAGATGAATTACAAACGACCTACTTATACACTTTTCAATGAGATATCCTTAATCTACAAATGGATACTACATCTACTGTAAGTTAGCGCTAATTATTTTCCTTGTAAACAACGTTGTAAATAATCGTAAGTAATTTAACTTGTAATGAAGATTTCCATTTTGAAATAATATCTAGCATAAGTTGTGTTGCGAGGATAAAGGTTACTCTTCTCATTATAATTAGCGTTTCCTTTTTTTTTGAAAGTTTTTCGACGAAAAATTTTTAACATGAATAACTGTAACAATAAATATCTACATTAACGATTTACTTACGTATTCTAGGAGCATTTATCAATTTACCGTAGGTATAGGTTGTATTTTAACTTACCCGAACGAACAATCAACATTTGTAAATAATACATAGCCAACGTACATACCTTTTTCATGTAAAAAATATTGTAGCATTATTGAGTTTGAATAGCCTAATTTTATAAATCGATAAAATCGTTGGAAACAAATTAAGCGATACCAATCTCAACTCTCAGCGGTTGGAATAGAAAAAAAACTAAATTAATTCAAGCGTGAAAGACAACACGAGTAAAATCTATTCTCAGAATTTGTAATCGAGTGTTGTTTCTTTCGGTTATTGGTCCTTGGAGGCTAGTCCAGTCTTTCATATCTCAATAAAGCAAAAGCGGGAAGTTAACATTTTAGGACTGCCACTGAGGGATCCGGCCATGATACTTTTCACCATTCAATTGCACCTTTAGACACGCCACATCATGATGTTTATCTATCCAAAACTACGATCTTCTCGACAGCTTTATAGTTAAATAGGTCGACGCGTGGTGACCGTGACAAACGTAATGTGCGTTGCAATTTTCGCCGGCACTCTCTGTGGCAGACAGTTACCGTGTACCGTCATCCGACGGTATATTTGTCTGGAGTCATCATTCAGAATAATCTTATAAATCATTCGGTTTCGCTTTGGCGAAATTTGTTCGAACGAGGGAAATTCATTTTGTTGTGGCGTAACACGCATGTAGATAGATTATTCTCGTATATACATAATACATATGTACAGGTATAATACTTTTTAACGTATTCAAAGTTGCAGCTATCATACTAGGAAATAAATGGACCCGTCACCTAAGACAAAAGGGATTGTTTTCTTATATGTTTGGGTATATATTTTTTTGTTATAATGCTCTCTCTCCGACCTCCAACCAGATGGACTGATGACCTGGTTAAAGTGGCGGGTAGCAGATGGTGTCAACTGCAAGGGATGGTCCGCGTGGAAATCATTAGGGAAGGCCTTCGTTCAGCAGTGTCATTATAGGTTGTAATGATGATGCCTCTTCTCGAAACATAGTCGCAAACCATTTCTTTTTACGGAAGACTTCTTGATAGTTTAGGGATTAGATATGAATTTTTGAGTTCAGTAAAATGATAAAATTATGTTATTTGATTGCATTCATTAGTCTCTACATTTATCTTGAACAAATACAAAAATTTCGTTGCGAAACTTCTAGGTTTAACATAAGACACGCCTACATTATACTTTAGTTCAAACTTTGTTATTGTGTCCGTTTCTAAATTTAGTATCTGAATAAAATACCAGTTTATATTTGGACTGGTGACTCATTGAAGAAAACCTTTCGTACTCCTAAGCAACTTATACCATTTTTTTTATACATTTTGGCAATCCGGTTGAAGTAAAGAGGTAAATCTACCGTGATCTCAAAAAAGAGAAAACGTAAAGCTAACTTACTCGTATGTCATAAAGGCGTTAAAGCAATTTTGAAGATGTCCCCCTAATTAACTAAGCAATTGAACATTTCCGATTAACTAACTACCTTATGCTGAATTTTCACTTGATTTTCTCTCCCATTACATTGTACAATATGTTAAAATTTTAAGACTTAAAATAAGATGTCCAGTTTATCAATATTAGACTTATTTACTTGAGACATATTACGTTGACTTGTAAAACATAATAATATGAATCATTGTAAAAGCGTGCTTTAAATTTTAATATCATAGATGACTAAGTCCGGGTGTCCTGTGATACAAATGAAGTGACGCAGTCTGGTCCTTATATAATTAATTGCTATATTTAGAATGCAACATTGCAATGGTTATGTTCAACAATATATGTGTATGTATTTCTTATTTTTACATGATGACAATATGAAATTACTTGACCGTAATTGCAAATTTTAAATTAATAATGTGATAAAGCATTGAGTTAAGAATGCTGGTTGGAGATATTTAATAATTGTTAACCTAGTAAAAAAATGTACAAAGACTTTGAATGGAGTCCAAAAACATTACTTAAACAACACGTTATACATTCATGTGCTTAACTATTTGGAGTCAGATATGAAAAATGGTTTTATGGTTGTAACATGCTAACGCGATAAAACAAAATCTACCATCCGTTTTATACCAAATCACGTATGTTACACAAGCATTCATTAGCCCATTATACTATGCAGGACAGTAATTCACCATCACAGCGATGGTAATCAGATGGAAGATTCCATAACGCACGTCAGACGCTTTCTATTCGTAACGCATAATGTTAGAAGCAGCTAATAATTCGTTTTCGAGCTTAAGCTAGTTTAATATAGCGCAGATCTTTATTACCTAAATTAATCAAGATTTTTTGAATTAAAACACCTGTGCTCTTGTACATGTATACAGTTATGGAAGAACACCCAATACTCATAGTCACACGCACAAATAAATAACTGATAGAAATGAAACGATGGGATTGTAGGACAATGTGTTCTATTAGTAAAGATGGTTAAGTTTGTGGATATGGATTGCTAGGCATCAGTCCGCGTGTAAGCCATTTGGAGAGGCTTTCGTTCAGCAGCGGCTATATAAGGCTGCGCTGGCAAGTCGATATATTCGTAGTCTTTAGTTGATATTTTGTGTCATAAATCCGGTGCTTTATCCAATCTCCAAGCTATCAACGCCACAGCAAAATTATGATCCGGGATTATAAGAATTATACTTATAAAAAAAAACGATCTAATACAAAACAGTAAAGTTTCGATTGTAACGTGAACCGTTAATTTTTCCGGTAAATAATCACAGTGCGTTAGTCTCGACTATCTCTACTTTTTGCTCCATGCTGCGTAAAAAGAACAATAGAGATACTTCGCTATCGGTAATGGCTATTTCTATTGTCAATTCAGGGTGTTATGCTTTTAAAAGTGATATAAAATTTGTCCCAAAACAATTTTACTGCCGTTGTTTTAATACTATATTTGCTTGACCGTTTTAATTTTTTTTAGTAATCTAATTTACGTTTTGTTAATGTACGAAATTAGAAAAAAAACCTCTGAGATTATTAGGTCAAGGCAGTGTACAAATAACTAGTACATAGCTTTAAGTTAATCAAAAATATTAGCTACCTGAGTTGGCAAATAAAATATCCGTACCTACTTAACAAAGAACAATAGAAGATAATTTGCCGTGTGAACCGTGATAATTGCTAAATAAGACAACACCATTATTTATATTTTGTATGAGTACGCTATTAACTATGTATTTGATTATGATTATCGTGCTTTGCGCGCCGAGAAACTAGCTATTTTCAGTAAAATACTAAGTGCCTTAGCTGTTTTTGAACGCTTGAATATGTCCTCTTTTAAAAGATGCATTCAGAGTGCTCTTTTTAAATGTTATATCTCATATATCATTGTTTATATCTATGAGCGAGTGGTTACCATTTTCCATCAAATGAGACGCTGGATCGTCTGCTACATAGAGCAATGAAAAGTCGCATATAATCATAAATCATCAGCATGATACACCACATATAGTGATTACTACCTATTATTTAAATAAACGCTTATTAAACCCGCTTTATAATGTTTAACAATAAACTGCATAGAAATCTTTTAGCTACATAGTAAATTGTCATGTAGCATTCGCTATAAACATTTTAGTTACCTAATAATGTATTAACCCTTTTAATGCCAGTGACATCTAAATGCGACAGAAAATAAATAGTTTTTTATTGTGTTTGGATTCCTGGCGTTCAAAGGGTTAAACTTCTTATTGTATCGCGTATTATGTCTCAGTAGTGCTTGTAAATATTTTTAAACCTAATGTTTACTTACCAAATATTTTGATACATTCAGAAGAAATAATTATTCCGTCTAGTTTTACTCTCATACATTAGAATGTTAAGGAGTCCTGCTAAACCTTAGTATAACAGCTGAGTCTGGCTGCTGCCACTGGATTGAACTAACTCGAAATGTTAAGAAATGTGTATTTGTGTTAGCTTCATGTCGAATTGAATGTATCAATATAATAATTCTTCTTTTCTTTTTTTTGTTCTCAGCGTCCCCATCTTCAAAGATCTTCCCGAAGACACGTTAATCAAGATATCGGACGTGCTAGAAGAGACACACTACCAGAATGGCGACTACATCATCAGACAAGGGGCGAGAGGAGATACCTTCTTCATCATATCGAAGGGCCAGGTAATTATATGCCATACGTACCTATGGTACTGTATTTCATAAGGCTCTATCAACATTCTGCGCAATAGGAGACTTCCTTTTAATGTAGCTTTTTCCAGCGTTTTCAAAAGTGTTAAACCAGGTGTAATAAAAGGGCTGGAAACCGGTTTTAAATTTAGAAGTAATTAACATTGCTACCCACTGATGGCCTTTGTCAGGCAAAGCTAATGTTTTTGGCCTTATACAATACGAGATGTGTCTCAACCTAGGGATTGTATTCCATAACTTGCTGATATTTTACTACAAACTACGAGTATATGATTTAATATCTAGTTCTATTTCGTAACTATTGTTTAACAATCGCCACATACTAAGAAGCAAGCCGCTTTCTTAGTTATAATCTGGGGGCACGGCAGTGCCCCCGCCAAGTCGAGCGCGAACAAACACTGCCGTACCATCCTTTACAGGATCCATTTCGCCGCATTTTCAGGCCCCAATTTGAGAACCTTTGGACAATACCAGAGCGCTGAAATTTTCGTCATCTAGTAAGATATAATTTTAGTTATTATTTAGTTCCGACGTTAAGCGAAAGCAAAGTTTCGCATTTTCGACAGACACTCACTCACTCACTCATGATCATCAATCTAGATCTAGTACTTCCCATTAACTCAGAAAGCTGAAATTCGGTACAGAGTTAGGGTTTAATGGCTACATAAAGGGAAAACTATGAAAACTTCGAAAATCGAAGATCTGGATACCTGGTGACCCTGCTTAGATAACAAAATCATCAAAATAGAACTAGTACTTCCCATTAACTCACAGAGCTGAAATTTGGTACAGAGTCAGGGTTAATGTTACATAAAGGGAAAACTATAATAACTTGGATAATCGAAGATCTGGATAGACCTGGTGACCCTGCTTAGATAACAAAAGAGCCCAGCCAAACTATAAGAGATTGACATACCGCCTTTAAACAATATATATTTAACATGGTGGCCGCTTCATCCGATGTCAAAAATCGGGGCATTGTGCCCCCGCCAAGTCGAGCGCGCTAGACCAATACAAACAGACATATTGGTGCACACAAATATTTGTAGGTACTGCCGGGGATCGAACCCGAACCCTTGGTGTAGTAGCCGACGTTTCAACCATTACACCCAATGGTCGTCTAATATTCCTTTCATGTTCTACAAAAAGAAGTAAAATCCCACCAAAAACATTCTGTAAAAAATCTAGCCAAGTCTCGATGGAGCTGCTTGATAATCTCTAAAAAGTAATGAAATCAAGACAAAGACAAAGACAAAGACTGCAATTAATTAATTATTATGGTTAATGTTGTGTGACTTGGCCGTTGAACATTCTTTATACGTTAGTGGCTTTATCAAGCCTACAAGCGATGGTCTATTGAATCACCGTTTTCCAAGTGGCAAATTTGTACCGTCAATGGGTAGCGGTTCTGGCGACAGATTGGTGCAATGGTGTCATGAAGCACCTAGTTTTGTATCCTTGTGTACTCTTCAACGGCCAAGTCACACAACATCAACCATAATAATTAATTAATTGCAGTAAGGAACCTTAGACTTGGCACGTCTTTGTCTTGATTTCATTACTTTTTAGAGATAATCAAGCAGCTCCATCGAGACTTGGCTAGATTTTTTACAGAATGTTTTTGGTGGGATTATGTAAGACAAACATTCCTAACATTCTTTAGTTCATATTACATTATACCTGTTAACGTATTCTTAGTTTGTCATAGTATAATATATAATAGTTAGTTGCAATATAATACATTTAAAGACTGACATATCACATAAAAGACCTAAGCCTTAGACATTAAATCAAAATGTTAAACTTTTTTAAAGCGTACTTTGGTTCAAAATTTCCTCTTGTGAACATCGTGGGTTCTTGTCTTAACTTTGTTTATAGGTTATTATTAATATCTAAAATGCTCCATTGGTATTGGCCGGTATTATTATAAGTTGATTCAAATCGCAAACCTTGTAGCAAATATCACAAGCTTCAATTAAATAGTTGAAGATGTAAAAGGTCACTAATGCATTATTAAAATTACATATTTATTAAATTTCAAAAAGGAATTTCTAGAAAAATATTTTTCATGTTCAAATATTATTCAACATGTCTTTTTAGTGAAGGACAAACAACAAATAGGATTTAAAATTTGCAATGCGGTTGTTTTGTTGAACGAAAACGAGATTTAAATAAAAAATGCATCCTGATTCATTTATTGTTATGGTTTCTTTTTGATATTGAACTTACATATATTTTTTACCAGAAATGACATTACAACAACCTTGTGACTTTATTTGAGATTGTTGTATTATAACGATTTACATGTATGTATTATAATACAAATAGTAGTTCTTTCATAATACGGAAAAAACAAGTCAATCATAACATCTTCAATGATAATTTTATTTGTTTTAAAAAAGCCATATCTTCAGCCTTAACGACCTAGAAAGGCTATTAATTGCAAGTTTGTTAGTGCTCAGTTTTTCTTTTTTCCAAATATTTTATAGCCTTTT